>JAUEJL010091888.1:0-10429 GCA_032274825.1 Drosophyllum lusitanicum
ATTTCTATTAAGAAAAACAGTTCTAGTTTGAACTTTTCCATATATATATATATATATATATATATATATGGTTCAAATGATAACTGTTTTTCATACGAGAACTGCGATAACCAATCTTGGGCATTCAAGTGGTAAGTGAAATTCATGGATGAATAGCGTGGGGGGATTGAGTGTGACAAGATGCATGTAAGGAATTCATGGGTGGGCAATCTAATCGAAGGAGGGGGAATTGAACGGCTAAGATTGGTTCTCGCAGTTCTCGTACAAAAAACAGTTCTCGTTTAATTTTTTCCCTATATATATAACTAGCATGGTATCCGCGTAATGTGATGACGGTAAATAAATTTTTCACTATAATATGTCCATTTTCAAAAATAAAGTGTATGAGTTTTTTTTTAATTATTGTTTTTTTAACAACAGAAAAAAGGATAGACTAGGAAGAAAGTTTCGGCTTGGCCATCACCCACTCCTAGAAATCCATTTTATTAAAAGTAGAGAACACTCTAACAAGATGCTAGAGACGATAAAATTATTGTTGATCAATAAAATTTCACATGAATTGGTAAAATTTTAGAAATTGTATGTGTGAGGGATTAAGTTCATGTAGTTGTGGAGGTATGCTTGTGTAGAGGATTGTATTTATCTAACTTTTTAAAAAAATGTTGAGTCTATATAAGTCATTTCTCAATCAATCCTCATTAACTAAACATATGTAGTCTTAAAAAAGTTTAGTAAAAAATATGTTAAAATGCGTTATACTATAGCTAAGATAGGTTGAACTTTAATTTAATTTCTTTATATATAATTGTTTTGCAAGATTTAATTATTAATATGGTATATAAGAATTTAATTAATTCTATATTTATATTTAGTAGTTTTATTTTATTTTATGAAGGATAAATTAATAATTATTCAAACTTGTAAAATAGATTTAATGCTAATAACTCATTAATGAGCCATTGTTAATTAATGTGTGGTATTTTAGGAAAAACAAGTTAATCGTATGACGACTCATTAATGAACATTAATATTGGTGGTTACAAATGGTACTCGCGGTATTCGTAATAAGAATGGTTCTTAAATAAACTTTTTTTCTCTCTCTCTACATATATATATATATATATAGAGAGAGAGAGAGAGAGGTTCATGCGTAAAGTTTTTTTTGTGAAAAGTGCGAGAAGTGTTTTCAGTCATTGGATTATTTAATTATTGGTTAAGATTGAATATGGCAATTGTGTAATTAATATATATTGTTAGGGTATTAATATATAATTAAAAGGGACAAAAATGTCATTTTAACCTAAAAGAATCCCCAGCCCTATAGGAATTTTCTATGTTCATGCTGACCCGCCAAGGCAACAAATCGCCGGCTATAATCGTTGCTACAAATTTGTCACTGTCGTCTCCAACCTCGCCTCTTCTAATGTTTTCGCTTGTAGTCCGCCGCTAGAACCATCCTACCACCGCTATACCGCCACTCACCATCGTATTCTGAAGGTTCTAACAAGAGGCGGATAGCCGTTCAAGGTTGATCTCCATCGAAGCCATCTCCGGCAACCGATAGACGTCCTTCGGTCGCCACCAAACGGTCGCACCCATCGATGAAACCCTTTCAATCTTTATTGATCTTGGTTAGGGAAAGGGTGGTGCGTTGGCTAGATTTGGCTCTGTTGTAAGAAGTTTGTCGTTGCCCATCACCATGCTTGCCGGTCAGCATTGAATATGTATTTCTTCTTTTTTTTATAGAATTTTTCTTGGATATTTCATTCAAATAAGAGGAAGTGGTTTATCACTAGATACTAGATGTTGACACGTGACTTGTGAACAAATGATGACTCTTCATTACTGTTTCAATTTAGTTGTTCTCTCCTTCGATAGTTTTCAAATATATTGTTCATGGTGTATCATATTGTCAAAAATATTATAAATATGTTCATTTGAACTATAGTAATATTTATTGATGGATTAGCACTATAGTACTGTTTATTGATGTTTTACTTCTACAAAAGTTTTAAACTTTGTTTTATGTTTTTAATCTGGTAGGTGATATGTTTTTTTGTTTATCATTAATTGATTTTTTTGATGATATATTTGAACATCTTGTTTGTGTTGTTCACTGATGTGTGGGTTTTTTTTTATTGTGTTGATTTGTAAGTTTATAAAAGTGGCAAAACTCTATTAAATAGTGATTTTATTTTTTCATTTCTCTTCTATTTGTTACATAAAGATTGTAAGTTCTGAGCTTTTTAGTTTATGGTTGTTCACTAATGATTAACAGAGAATGTTAGTTTTCTAGAATGACTCATTAGTGAATTTTTAAATACTCAAGATTTAAATAGTTTAGTAGGTTATCTTTTTGCAATATATTATGGTTTTTAGATAGTTCACTAACTTGCATATATCTAAATATTATGGCTCTGAGTGGTTCACAGTGAAATAGCATGAAAAAATACCGAGGAAATCAAAGAAAGAAACAGAAGACCAGATGATACTAGGGAAAAATAAAACTGTTAATTTGAGGAAAAATCAAAATGGAAGACAAATAGAAAATATCAAAAATATTGGAAATAATAGTTTATATATTTTAATTAATCAAAATAGTTTTTCACCGCTAAACATAATTTAGTAACTATAGAAGGTTAAAAAAATGTTAGGTTCACTGAAACAAAAAAAAACAGTATTCATTAGTGAACAAAGAGTAATGTAACAGTAATGATGACAAACTCGTAATATTTTTGCTGTGTTCATTATTGAATACAGTAAAATTATTAATTTACTAGTAAATTATTTTTTATTTTTATAATTTTTTATTTAAAGTTTATGAGAAAGAAATAGATCGGAGAGAGAAAACTATGCTTTACCATTATACCCTTTTTGTAACAACTCGTCCCACATGGAAAGATGAATGAAAGTTGAAGCACCTTATAAGTTCAAAGTTGTGAGCTACTAATACCTTCCACCATGGTTTTAAGTTGATTTCGAAGTGTAACGTCCCAAAAAAAAGAAATTTAAATTAATCTAAATACTTGTACGTTTTAATGTAAATATATGAATATAAGTAAGTCACGTAAACAACTGTAGTCATTCATACAAAATTCTAGACGAGGTCCCGCACCCGGAACTACACGTCGTACAAAAGGAATCCTTAAAGTAATTAGTTACAAATATGAGGTTTAAATAAAAATTTTGTTTAGCTAAACAGCGGAAACGTTTGATAGTTGATGAGTCGTCTTCACACTGCCGGAGCTTTCCCACGATCAGGCTTATTAATGAGTCATTAGCATTGAATCTATGTTACAAGTTTGAATAACTAATACAAAAACAGGTTTGAATAATTAACTAATTATCACAAACCACTTAATTAATAATAGACTTATTAATTAATCATTCTTTAAATACTAAATGAATATATAACGAATCATCTTATAAATAATAAATAAACTATTTATTATTTATTTCTCTCTTTACTTATTTATAAGATGATTCGTTAAATATTCTTAACACTATTATTGGTAGTTTTCAAAGATAGTTTTAGTTGAGTGTGTAGTAGCGTAACCCTTTAGTGTCTTATAACATTGGACATGGTGACACGTGTTATCCGTCTGGTGCACACGCACTAACAGTATGCACATGCATGCGTGCATCTAGGTGTACATATGCATGTGCATATATGCACGAGATGCACACGTGCACGGTGCATATATGCACCTAGATGCACTTGTGCTAGAAAAAACCCAGTAGTATGAATAGGTGGTGCACATATGCACTATGCATATGTGACTTTACTGCAGGTGCCGGAAAAAACCTAGCAAAAATGAAAAAAAATTCTTTAAAAAAGTATAACAATATAGATGTCATATTAAAGAGCATAAAATTCTCGTTTTTTTGTATAATTTTCGTATTTTCTAAAACTTTTTTGGGAGATATATTAGTTTTAAGAAACGGGGAGTAAATGCCAAATGTTCAAATTACCTCTCATTAATTACCTTAAACATACGATTTTCTTTGATTTAATTAAGATTATCTATTAACAACTATTTAATCTGGACCCTCCATTTTTTATCAATGGTTATAATTGGTTCTCGTGGTACCCACAATAAAAATGGTTTTCAAATGAACCCTCCTATATATATATATATGTGTGTGTGTGTGTGTGGCGATAGATAGAATCCCCATAAAAATACCACTAGATCGAGCACCAGTGATTTCGTATCCAGCTTCATATTTTAATATTATTATTATTATCATTATTTGCTATTATTATCATCATTATTTATTAGTATTGTTTTTTATTAATTATTATTATTTGTGCTATTATTTATTTATTTATTTCAAAAAGTGGATAAGTTGTTTGGGAAAGTTTAGAAAAAATTGAAAAAGTGGAGCCTTTTGTTTTCTTAAAAAAGCGTGTAAGGAACCATATTTTCTAGTTTTTAGGTTTTTTTAAACAAAAATAGAAAATTGAGTGATTTTTCTAAAATTGAAATTTTAAGTATCTTCTATACTTAGCGTGATTGCATTTGAAAATTTAAAATGGGTGATTACAACAAGTAAGCATATATGTGGCAAGTGGCAACCATTATTCCACTTTCTACAAACTAGGGTAAACCAATTTAGGTCATTATTGACTCCAACTTATTTCAAGAAATCAAATGTCTTTTTAAATGAAAAACACAGATCCCAGCCACATTTATTCTTGCAATTCTCATCACCATTTTACCCCGTGTGATAATATGCGATATAGTGTGTCATCTCAACTACCACTACAAATGAACACAACAACTATACAGACCCACCTCGCCTCTCTCTCTCTCTCGCGCACGCGCTATCTCTCTCTCCTCACGTTTGTGGACTCTTGAATAACGGAACACCACCCGATCCATGTAACACTCCAAAATTTAGAAAAGAGTATTTTAATAATTAATTGGAGCATTTCTAAATTTAAGTGTTGTCTTTTACTTATATGTGAAGAGCTTAAATACTATTATGTTATGTGATATCATCTAAATAAATTTAGGGGTTTGATTTGTCTAATACAGAGATAATTTAAATGGTTTATTTTGATCTTGTGGTTAAATTAGTATAAAAGAAACTTGAAGGACTCAACTTGTCCAAGAGTTGGATATATATATATATATATATATATATATATATATATGAGCTTAGTTGACTTGGTCAAAAATCTTTATGTGTTTGTACATCGGAAGAATCGATAATGAGTGAAGGAGGAAGAAGAATAAGCGAGTTCAATGGAATTGAAGTTAATTTGAAGAGTTTTTGCTAATTCGAGCTATAAGGTAAGTACTTTTACTCTAGTTTAGTGTTTAAGAAAGGGTTTTGATGATTTAACTTGAAAAATTGGAGTTCTCGATGTAATTTGATCAATGAATGATCAAATGATGGTATTGTTACTACTAGGTGTTGTTTGGTGTTCATTAATGATACTAAGTGTTGGGATACACTTAAGTTTTGTTAAAATTGTGTTTTGGCCAGAAAAAAGCATGTTCACGTCGAACTGTTGTTGCCAGAAGCCGAACACATGCCGTGTAGAAAAGCGATATGCCGTATAGGTTTCCCGCGTAGGTATACATAGGCCGTGTACTATTTTAATACAGGGCGTGTTATGCCCTTAATGGCACAGGCCATGTTGGGAACTTTAGCCGTGTAGAGATGGTGGTACACAGGCCGTGTATGGTAGACACGAGCCGTGTAGGGTTAGGGTTGAACACTGGGTTGATACGCCTTTGTGTAGCCGTGTGATTAAACACGGGCCGTGTTGGCCGCTGCTGAATGGTAGAATGCAGAGTTTGTAATTGATGTAATATTATTCAATTGTTAAAAGTTGATCAATAGTTGCGTATTGTGCAGTTTACAGAGCCGTAACGCATCAACTGAGGTGAGTTACAAGAGCCTATTACAGAAACATAATTAAAGATAAATATGCTTGCATGTGTTGTAAGCGCAATGAGCAAGGGAGGCAACTCCCATTATGTGTTTGTTTGTGTGTAAGCAAAGCAGACTACTCCCGATTGATTGTGTATATTATAAGCAAAAGCAGAAGCAGACGGCATATAACAAAAAATAGTAATTGGGTGATACATATATATATATCCGGGGATTTTATCCCCTATGACTCCTATGAGTGTACATTAGATTGTGTTTATATTCCTACAGTGTTATGCTTATGTATGGGTGTTTGTGTGCTCACTAAGAATTTATGTTTACTCATGTGTCGACGTTAATTCTTTTTAGGTACAACATGTGCCATAGAGCCTCGTTGCCAATTTACTACTGGATAGTTCTTCTAAGTGTTGTTGATTATATAAATTCGACTTGATTACAAAAACAAATAGAAAGAATGGAATATGGAACATGTACGTGTCTGCTTAACATTTCATAAAATGGTATGTATATCTTTTAAAAGACGATAAATTCAAAATCTCACGAGAATTTAAGGGAAGCTCGGTCAACGAAGATTTGTTTGTAATTGTCATAGATATGTAAATAACAAACATTGGCTGGGAAAAGGGAAAAAAAAAAAAAGTAAAATGAATTTTACTGGTCAAACAACCAATTTGTGAAGCTCCAGCTTCCTATGGTGAAATAACAAATTTTCCCTCTTCATGACTCCATGGAAAGCTAGCTTCAGGCTAACCGGAAACAACCTCCATTCCAATGGCGGCATCCACCTATCTCACGCAGTTACCAAGATTCTTTTAAAACTGCTACTTTTTGAGTGTCCTTAAACTGTAATCAGAGGACTACAAATGTCCTTTCGATCTGTCTTAGAGCCAAATTGTTTAACATTATTATTATTTTTTTTATTATAGTTTATCCTTCTTATATCATACCACTCTCTTCTTCTCCATTATGCCATCAGGTCTGACCTCACTCTACTTCTGTATACATACATATATCTACCCTGCAAGCGCAAGTTCATATCGTTGATCATAAACCCTAATTGTTCTTCTTCGTCAAATTTATTTTTTACGAGAAGTTGCGACTGTTAGACTATCAATGGCTAGTATATCGAGTTCAGTGTCGATCAAGCATGGGATTTCACTTTGGTGTCCTCAATCTCCATCTCTCGATCGTCTGCATTCTCCCATAATTTATTCGAGAAGCTTCCAGCGAAGAAACTTCGTTGTTTCTGCATCATCCTCCTTTGCTAATCAGAATCGAGAGTGAGTTTTATTTATTAGTTTTTGTTTTATTTATTTCTCAATTTTTTTTTGATTGATTGAGGTTTAACTGTATGATTTTGTGTACATTTTTTATAACTGATTTCAGGTTTGTGATAGTTGGAGGTGGAAATGCTGCTGGATATGCTGCTAGGACTTTCGTCGAACACGGGATGGCTGATGGAAAGCTATGTATTATTTCCAAAGAGGTATTCTTCTTCTCTCAAATTAATCAGGGTTTACGATTAATTTCATCATTCCAGAGTCCTAAAACATAACATGTCTATGCACCACCTCGGTTCCAAAATCTTTGGCTTGCAAAGTCCAGAAATGAATAGACTTCTATGATGTTAGTAAATATAGATATACAGCTATTGTAAATTCTTGAAAAAGTAACCGTGAACATCAGTCTGTGTGTGCCTTCTTTGACTACTTATGTTACAAATTTGAACAAATTAAAATTTAGACTCTTCACGGAATTTGTTACATTAGTTGAAAGATCTTGAGGTAGAGGTGTGATGCGTAGTAGATTACGGTTAGCTGCTGTGTGAATTTCTTTTAGTTGCTAACTAAAGGATTAAATTGTTATGAATGCAGGCATATGCTCCTTATGAGCGCCCGGCTCTTACTAAAGGTTATTTATTCCCTTTAGACAAAAAGCCTGCTCGTTTGCCGGTAAGCCAATGAGCTCAATCTGACATTATACTGCCATTGTAGAAATTCATAGTTACTAAAACATTATAGAGAGGCAACTGTAAACTATAATAGCATTGCAAATTGTACCCTGGATCTTTGTTAATGCTTTTGAGTTACATATGATCACTTACATTTTATTAGACATGGGTACTCCTTCTACGTGGCATCTATTTATGTTATGCAAATATGCCATCTGTATTTTGCAAGATTTTCACAATCAATATTCTTCTAGGGTTTTCATACCTGCGTGGGCTCAGGTGGTGAGAGGCAGACTCCCGATTGGTACAAGGAGAAAGGGATAGAGGTATTCTATTTTGTACTTTTTATATTTCTGCGGACAAAGTGAAATTCTGATCACTTCTGTTCCATTGTGTCTGCTTTTATCTTTTGAATATAAATGATAAGTTTTATGTGAACCGTAAATACACCCTTGCATGTTTCACTCCACATATGCTTCTGGTCACTTGTTGACTATACTGCTATGACTTTGGATTGACTTGATTTAGCATGAGGACTTGTCTGCCCTACATTTTCCAACCGTTATTTTAACTATAAACATTGGAGGAGTAGAGCAAGTAGGGCTATAGAGGCAAATATTAAACATTAAATTGATTGACGAGTATTACTTCAATTCTTTCCACCCTTGTAATTAGTCTGGTTCTTCTATATTCATTCACATAGAAGGATAAGATTTGTAACCCTCAAGCTTAATACAGATGCTTTATGAAGATCCCGTGACAGCAATTGATGCACAAAAGCAAACATTGACGACAAATTCAGGAAAATTACTCAAATATGGATCCCTCATAATTGCCACAGGGTGCACTGCATCTAGGTAAGTTCAGTTCGTTGACTTCATCCTTATGTTCTCATCTTGACCATTCAAAAGTTTTTAAAAATAATAATAAAAAACACCTGAAGCTTATCCTGCCTCTGCTTCAGATTTCCAGAGAAAATTGGTGGAAACTTACATGGTGTTCACTATATACGGGATGTTGCTGATGCTGATTCATTAGTGTCATCACTGGTAATTGTTTATTGTTCTTTCCTAGATGGATTTGGTTGCAAATAATCTATCTTTCCATATCCAACCTCTTTTCTGGAAATTATCTAGTGATTTACTCTGATTGAAATAATTTCACAGGGGAAAGCACAAAAAGTAGTTGTGGTTGGTGGTGGCTATATAGGCATGGAAGTTGCAGCTGCTGCTGTTGGATGGAACCTTGACACAACTGTGAGAATTTACTCTTATTCTTTTTTGGCCCGAATGATTCTAATGTCCTATATAACACTATGAAAATGTGGCATTGGACATTTCATCTGGGGAAAAAAGGAATCCTCAGTTTGGCACATATGTCATCACTTAGCTCATCACGTACAAGGAATTTTAACATCAAATATACTAGCTTTTAACTTGCCTAATTTATTGTCCAACTATAGGTTATATTTCCTGAAAATCATCTTTTGCCAAGGCTGTTCACTCCTTCACTTGCTCAAAAATATGAAGAACTTTACCAAGAGAATGGTGTTAAATTCATGAAGGTTCTCTCCTCTTTCTCTTCCACCCTACTCGATACACAAACACACATGCATAATCTTTGCTTTCATATTTTTTTTTCCTATTCTTTTTTGTTAAATTTCAGGGTGCCTCTATAAAAAGCTTGGAAGCTGGTCCTGATGGGAATGTTGCTTCTGTCAAACTCGAAAACGGGTCTACCATCGAAGCAGACTTGGTAACTTTATTAGAACACTTTGGCAGAATAATAATTGAGTAGAACTTTATTAAGGGTTATGAGTTTTCTTGCAATGAAACAACTTCCTTATCCTTTCAAAATCTCCAGGTTGTTATTGGTATTGGAGCAAAACCTGCTGTCAGTCCTTTTGATAAAGCTGTTGGCTTAAATACAAGTGTTGGTGGGATAGAGGTTAGCATAATCGCCCTTCTTTCTTAACAATCACTTGTTTTAAAGTATAGAAAGTTAACGCTAATTGTGGGTTCCTGGAAACTATAATTGAAAATGTTCATGATTTATCAAATCTGCAGGTTGATGGCCTGTTTCGAAGCAATGTGCCAGGAATTTTCGCTGTTGGTGATGTAGCAGCATTTCCGCTGAAAGTAGGTTTTTTTAACTAGTCGGCTGTTACCTACCCTGCAGTGGTGGCATTTAGATTGATAATTTACATTTATTTTGCTGATGAACAGATGTACAATAGGATTTCACGTGTAGAACATGTCGATCATGCTCGTGGTTCAGCTCAGCATTGTGTAAAAGCATTACTAACTGCACAAACTCACACATATGACTATCTCCCATATTTCTACTCAAGAGTTTTTGAATATGAAGGTAGTTCAAGAAGAGTATGGTGGCAATTTTTTGGGGATAATGGTAAGCATCTGATAATGCGCTGAATTACCATTAAAACAAAAGTGATTAACTTGTTAAATTTGTTGAACAGTGGGAGAGGCAATTCACATTGGGAATTTTGATCCAAAAATTGCCACCTTTTGGTTGGATTCTGGTCATCTTCTCTCTCTCTCTCACGGGGGGGGG
>JAUEJL010091888.1:10439-26364 GCA_032274825.1 Drosophyllum lusitanicum
CTCTCCCACACACCCCCCCCCCCCCCCCCCAAGTGTCTCTTTCTTTTTCTTCTTTTTTAATTTTTTTTACAAACTAGTAGGGACAAGCTAAACATGAGAAAATTATGAAGTGGTGAAACCCATAAAAAAACGTGTGTTGTTTATCAAATAAGAACACAAGGTTGTTTGAGTTGCTAAGAAGTCTTCTTTTTCCCTTTAATTTGCTGCTTTTCAGGTAAATTGAAGGGTGTCCTTCTTGAAAGTGGATCTCCAGAGGTATGTGAATTTGTTGCTAAGAACTAATCCTTTTTCCCATGATTTGCCAAGATTATGTGTAACAATATTTTTATTACTTATTAGTGTTAAGTTAGCAAAAATGGATCTAAAGTTGTAATCTGACTTTCACAACACAAAAGCATACAACTTCAATGAAAATATGAATTTTGTTTTTCCTTTTGTTTTGTTTATTTCCTAGTTTTTGTTCTAACAACATATTCTATGTTGCTTTTGTTGTCGTTGCAGGAGTTCCAGTTGCTGCCTAAACTTGCAAGGAGTCAGCCATCTATTGACAAGGTCAAACTTCAAAATGCAGCTTCAGTTGAGGAAGCCCTTGAAATTGCGAGGGCCTCTTTATAGGTTAGAATTTTCCTTGTTTCAGTTTTGTTCTGGAATTGATATTCTGATAATTGTACAAGTTTTGGTTATCAGATTATTACGGTTAATATAGTAACTATCGGTTTTTAATGTGGTGATTAACAAAATCTGCCTCTGATTCTCGTTTGTGCATAGTCAGTTTCAAATTAGTTGTAACAAAATTTAGTATCATTGGTCAAAACTAAAGTACCTTCTTGCCTACTTCTTTATCTTAATTTGAGAGAATTTGAATTTGATAACAAGTTATCATTTCTTTTCCCAGTTCCCACAAAAATATCCTTTCTTTGATCAAGGAAAAACATCTTACTTATTACATATTCCTTTCCCCCTAATTGCACTTTCTTTGTTTAAGGAGAAACTAGAAATGCAAAATTACCATCAAATTCACCATAATTTGCTTGTGTAGAGAAACCATAAATGTTTCTCTAGTGAAGTTCAAAGGTAAGCACTATGCCAAGTTTATAAGGCCGATATAATATTAATATTACAAGTTTCTTGTAGGCTAGAAATTGTATTTGTTTTCCTTTTATTCAATATGTCCCTGTGAATTCAATTTGTTGTTGGCAAAAATTTACTCGATAAAAGATGTCATGAATTTGATAGTTTTCTTCTTTTTTTGTTGTTGTTGCAATAAGGTCATAATCCCCATTGTATTTCTGTTGATCAAGTTTTGTTTGTTGTACTCAGAGCTAAAGACTGCATAATATACACATATAGGGGAAAAGGTGGACCGTGGAGCATGTATTATTACACATTTATCTCGGGGCCGATATAAAACATGTAGCGCAGAAGGTTATAACATGCAGATTGCAGAGCATCTTCTCATTTTCATTGTCCCTAAAGCCTATGTGAATTTCCTTTTTTTTGGCCTATGTTTGACAAAGTTGAATCATCAATTTAGCCATTGGCCTACTTTCATGGGCATTGCCACATTAGATTGTTGATGGTGATGGCGATGGTGGTTGTAAATGAATTCTTGCAATAAGTGCACCAAATATAATAGGGGCAAGTTCAATTATAAGACTAGTGTTTCACTTGTGTTGATCTTATTGTTTTAACATAGCTTGTTTTTAAACAACTATAAATTTGTATTCTTGAAACCCCCAAGTTACTACGTGTTTTCTTGCTGTACCAAAGCATACAATGTTAAAGCTCGTACGATTCAAATCTATGTCGTTTTACGTTGACGCTACAAAACGGATTCGTTGGGTTGGATTGGATAGCAAGCCATAATGTTTTGGTTTTTGAGTGCCATGCTAGTTTGTGTTGAATATGATTAAAAAACAATATTCAAATAATATTATTATAATTTTTTAAAGTAGACTTAACAGTTAAGAGGTTTGCATTTAGTAGGTAAGTTGGTCTTTTCACCCCCAAAAGCCGTTGGTAGAATATGTTAACTCTCTCAAATATGATTATTGTACTAAATAGTATTTAGCTTAGCGGTACCAACATGTTATTTCCTGTTCACTTGAGACAAAAAGTGTATATTTAGGTTTTTGATGCACAAAAAGAAAAAAAATGCTTAGTGTTCTTTTTTAGTATAAGCTAATATGAACACTTTGGTCTCCAATTTATATTCTTCAACTGTTTAGTACATTGCGCTTATATGCTATATGCCAAAAATAAGCAATCTCAAATACTTCTTAAATGACACAATTATTATTCTTTACGCAACTACCCACTTGACTAGTTCATCGATTTGACTAGTTAACAATAAAATAAACTCATGTCAAGTTGTCAACTTGTTATTATATCAAAATAAGGCCTCGTAAACAATTTTGAGGGGAAGTTGTACATATAGGTGATGATTACCAAAAGCCTTGTAGCCTAGCGGTATCAGGTGTTGGTGAAATGTGTCCTCCCCAAAAGGTTGAGTGTTTAAGTCCCGTGATAGACAATAAATTAGATTTACTGATTTGAGAGTATGTTTAGTAGGTGCGTATGTTTGTCGTTAAAAGAAATATAGGTTATGATTTGTTCATTATTAAATAACCACCAAGGACAGTACAACGCACACAGTAGATGGTGATTTTAGGGGTGAACAAGGTACAAGTACAACCTTTGGGACAGGGAGTCAATGTGGGCAAATCGGGTTGGATTCATATAAACACCTTGGAAGGAAAACAGAAATGATTTTGCTATCAACTTTCATAGAACATGACCGACATGCGTAAGAGCAGAGACCAAAACTACATACCCAAGTATCACATTGTAAACTAATTATTGTTGTTCACATCTCTTTTTAAATCTTTATACAATGGTGCGAAACTGCGAATGCATCAAGTATAATTCTTACAATTGAAGAAAGAGGTTTCAAACGCCCGATTGTTTCCTCATTTCTTCATCAAAAGCACAACTGTGTGAGCTGCAATACTTCTATTTTCCCCAAGGCTGTCTACCTTCTCATGAGTTTTAGCTTTAAGGTTCACAACAGAAGGGTCTGCACCTAATAGCAAAGACAAATTGGCTCGAATGGCCTCTTTGTGAGGACTTAGTTTTGGTCTTTGAAGAATCAAAGTGGCATCTAAGTTCCCTAGCTCGTAACCAGCCTCGTGCATCAGTCTCACCTGTGGTTGGAACAATTCAGTAAATAAGAGCATAAATATATATATTTCAATATTCTTACCGACAGATCTAGCTGCAGGTACTTTAATAGTGGTTCTACTCCCAGCGATTGTACTTTAGTGGTTGGGGACATGGAATCTATATTGGATGTCCGGGATCAAACCCTGGCACATGACCTTTGGGTTGCGCAACTTACCTCCTCCATGTTGGTCATGGCCTCATGGGAATATTCGGCGGAGGCCCCCAAAGGGTGGGTAACCCTTTTTAAATAATGGTTTTTGGGGCCACAGAAACTAGATCTTAATAACAGCCTTCTATAATGTCAACTATGTGCAGCTGAAATTTGAGATGTGAAGTTTCAGTATTCACAAATCATACCCAACATTTAAAGCAAACCGTCAGCATCCTCCATTACTACTTTATTTAATCAGTCAATTTATGCTTCTAAGATGTGGTAATAAACTAGGGAAAAAAAGTGTTACCGATCAAGTACCATTTTTACAGCAGGATGGATAGACTGATAAGTTGAATTCATGCAAAAATGAATCAACAATAACAGTCACGTATTTATTTCATGAGATTATGATTTTAATAACCACAGTCTAGTGTCGGTCTTTCATTTCTTCTATACTGTTGGTGATAAGTGCCACACTTAAGTTGCTTTCTGAATGTGTTCATGATTATGATACGACTTAGAGGAGGGAGGGGGCTGGGAATCATCTATATTAGTTAATAATATATATTATTTGTATTTTATCTAGTTTACATACATATTATTATCTAGTTAACATATTTAAATGGTTTCCTTAATTTTGGAGTTAGGTTCACTTATCTAAAGGGACAGGGTTAGGCTGATTAGAGGAGAAGAGTTTAGAATTATTTTGTTATTTTCTTTGTTTTGGAGTCCCCCTGAGTCTCAAATATCAGGCCCCTTTGTATTTACAAGCAGCCGATTACGGGTGGGTTCTATCTTATTATTGATTATCAATTTGATTCATATCAGATTATTGATTAGAAATAAGTACTAAATGCAGCCAGTCTCACCCGATCCCGTAACTCAGATTTGGGATGCAATAGATACATTTTAGCATAATATGCAGATAAGTAGTGAGTTTAAGCCACAAGTGCCTAAAGGGTCGATGTAAAACAATATAATGAATTAAAGAGTATGATGAATAAGAATCTTACTGCTTCTTTTATAAATACGGATGATGCTGCCCCTTTCCATTTAGGATCTGAGTCTGGAAAGATCTGCCCAATGTCAGGTAGACCCAAAGCACCCAAAATTGCATCAACAACACAATGCAACAGCACATCACCTAAAACACCCCAATCAATAAGAGGGGAGATACATCATATCAGACAATCGTAAACGAGTGCATAATGGATGCATTACAACAGATTCAAGTGATATCATTAGATTAATTCTTTTTTTTTCTTTTAAATGAGCCAAATGGATTGTTTATATAACATCTCCAACTTATCTTTGCATTTCTCATCTCTTATGATAAGGAAGTCTGCTGCCATTCAATCATTTATTTTGCACTTATTTCCCCTCTTGATTTTCAACTCTTACAGACATGACTCAAATGTTCGTTGTTCAAAAAATTCATTTAATCAAATTCACAGAAAAAGTGTACTTGGTCTAATTACAATCTTTCAAATGCTCACTGAAACTTTTTTTGAGGTTTGTGAACCTCAAAACAATTCATTTTTCAAGTTCATTTATGTTTTGATCAGTAAGGTTATTATTATGAGATCTACGACTATATTCGGCACAGTTGATAGAAATATTTGCAACCAGAACACCAAATTGGGATGCATAAGTTCATAAAAGAACCGAGTTATAATTTCAAAAAGTAATGATATGTATACAAATTAAAAGTGTATATAGAAAATTGAGTACCTAAATTATTCATAGAATTAAGTAACAATATAAGGAATTACCATCAGAGTGAGCTTCGCAACCTCTCTCATGAGGAATATTAATACCTCCAATGATGAGAGGGTATCCAGGTTCCAATCTGTGAAGATCGAACCCGTGACCGACTCGGAACGGAAGAATCTTCGAAGGTGTATTCGCGACGGCCGGTTTCTCAACTTCAACGGCGTTAGCGGCTGCCGCAACAACCACCGGCCGTGATATTGAGCGGATGGTGAGAGGTGAACGTCTGGTGAAGCAGGTGAGAAAAGTGGAGGAAGGAGGTAGAATTGTTTGATGTTTGGAGCATATTCCGGCGTGGAGCGGAGATGTGTAACACGACGAAGAAGTCGCCATTGCTACTCTGTATTTGTGTGAGCGCGCGTGTGTGAATGAGTCTGTTTGAGAAATAGAGGGTGTAACTCTTATTTTTAAGTTGTGGACTAATTTATTCAGAGGTAGAATTAGATGTATGCTGGTGCAGGTATCGCACTAATGTTCCACGTTATTTTATTATTATATAAAAACCATGCTTTATAATTATTATACAATGAAGTATGCAACCTTATTAAAAGTCTAACTATGCCTGCCCATTTAAATATAGGGACATAGGGTCACATAACTACAGCAGTTGTGTTTTTTAGTTTATATTTCATTTTTAAATAATATAGTAATTTTAAATATAATCCAAATTTGTATTACTTTTACTGCTTTCTTTACTTTAAATTTATTTAAGTAATATGGAGAAAGAAATTATCTATGCTGTCAGTGTTATTTAATGGAGGGTATTTATGTTATTTGACTATTTAATTATTTAAAACTTAAATAGCTTTACAAGTATAACAATTGTGAGCACTTAAATGGAAAGTGTTCATGTTCGATTAAGTGTTCTATGATTTAAGTTGCTTTGTACTTTTGTAGGTTTAACAATTGGGAGCACTTAAATCGAGGGCATTTATCTTATTTGATTGTTTAATGATTTAAATGACTTTGTGAATACAAGAACACTATTGACTGTATGAATCATTTCATGTAATAGAAGTTAAAATGTAATTAGAATCAAAGATTGGGTTATATTTTCTTTTATTTTAAGATTGTCTCTTATCATTATATGCGAGGTGCTAAAATAAAGAATATTTGCCCATCAAAAAGGATTTTTCTACATTTAAACCAAAAAAGATATGATAGTTTTACAACAAAACTAATTGTAATGGCATTGTCACACAAAAATATGTTGAAAATATAAAACATATTGTTAGTTTATGCAAAAGTACATGACTAAAATAAATTTTGACATAAGCCTTATGTAATAAGGTATGCTATTATTGCGTGACTTCTTAAACCATTGAATACTTGATAAGCATAAATTATAAAATTAAAGGTTTAAATTAGAATATTGAAAAAAAGGGGATTAAGAAGCACACGATAATAACACGCGTTGTTAAGAAAGAAAGCTGAAATGTAAGAGACAAAAACCACACTATGATGGTTGGACGTGGTGGATAGCACGTAAGGTGGCAGGGGTGGACCACGTGGTGCAATTTCCTTTTTCATTTTTATTTCTTTTTTTGTTTTTAAAACTTTTACTGGTTGCTTTTGTTGTATGTGGGACTAAAAATTTAGTACATTGGGAAGTAAATGCACCATGGCTTGATAGTGGGTTGAGTGGTTGAAGTAGAAAGTTCACTTGGGAATATGGAGAGTGACTAAATAATGTATTGAATTAGAGAGAGGGCTACATAGAAAGGAACTATAAATAAAAATAGTTGAAGTAAATAAAGTGGTTTTAGAGGAATAATGTGGTCAAATTTGTATATAAGAATGGAGATTAAAATTAAATGTGAAGACAACCAAATTATATAATTGACCCCAAGTGTCCATTTTGAGTCAAAATAGTATAAAGTGGCAAATTATAAGTCGAAATAGGGGAGCGGTTTACCCATTATTAAATTGGGTTAGACCAACTCAAGTAACTTCACCACCTGTGAAGCTTATCTTACACATACAATGATACAAACACGCATATAACTTTGGGTTTAAAAAGGATCCCACATGTAGCCAGAAAAGAAAATTAAAAATACAAAACTATTCTTGCACTGTTCTCAACATCTCATAATACCAAAACCATGAAGGGTATATTTGTAATTCCAATATATAAAGACTAAAAGCAGCAAAACTGTGCAATCAATGAATCAATTTGTGTTGTTTATAAGTGGGTAACTATAGTGAAACACCAGTAGTACCTCTAGCCGGTCAACATTGCAGAAGCCAGAAGAGGCTGGCTTTGGCTAAAACATGTCTTCTCCTCATGCCGAATCTGGATAAGGTGGTGTAACCAAACAATATTGACCAGGAGTAGACCTGAGGGCAGTGTTGTCCATTTATATTTAGATAACAAAGTTGGGTAAACAGACTCTGGACCAAAGCATTGAGGTTATAATTGAAACGTTCCCAACTCCTGGCCATGCCTCTTGAGTAATACTTTCCTTCCACCATCCCATTCCAGTCTGTATGAGAGATCAAGATTATGAAGCAAGACTTTCAATCTGTCGATTTCATTCATGTCCGATGAATTATCCTGTCATATCAAAAGTGTACGAGTACTCTTTATCCATCCCAAGAATTCACCAATTTACCCTTTCTTTTACTACTACGAAATACTAGGATCAATGGTTTTGGTTCACCAGATTCCTCTTTTTTGCCGGGCATATTTAGATATTCAACTAGTAGTCCTACACTAATTGTGTGTCAAGTCAAAAGAACATCTATTTTCAGCGAAACATTTTCTTTCTTTATTTGCACCACTGATAAGAGGATAAATTCATTGAATTGCACATATACGCTCTATGCCTCTGTATGTTCCATACAGGGGTCAAAAAATGGGCAGAACGGTGGTTTAAGTAACGGATTAAAATAGATTATTTCTTAGTACGAGTAAAAATAGGTCGGGTTACAAATTATTACTAAAATATATAACTAGATAATAATCTAACAAGTAACACCCCTTTTAATAACGCAAATTAGAAGGTTTAATGCTTTTGAGAACATTTCATGACTTTCAACCAGATTGAACCTCTCAACCAATTTGCCCCATTTCCTTTTAGTAAGATATTTTAGCTTTATCCAATTTGACCCGTGAAAGATAAAAACATAAACCATATCAATCGATTTGTATATACAGAAGTTGAAATTGCCACTCTAGTTCCACAAAAAGAAGTAAATTTGAAACATTTGATGTATGAGGTCAGTGGATTTATTTAATATTCTAAAGTAGTAGATGGAACTTCAGATGTAGAAGTGTATGTACTTTCGGACCAAGGGCACACGATTGAAGAAGCTAAGCATGTGATGCATCTTAAACTATAATAATTCAATAGTCGGTGTATCAAAAAGTTACCTGTGAAACGTGCTTCCCGTTACCCATTACACTCGCCATTACACTAGACCTTGAGGAGGTAGGGGAGAACCCTTCCCATGGGGGAACAAATATCAATTTAGTACACTGCACAGGAACGAGATTCCGACTAAGTTTTTCCCACCACATGGATCCGAGTGACCACCATCTGATCATTAGACCGTGCTCAGAAAAAGCTATTAAACCCTGTTCATTATACAATGAAAAAAATCGTAACGCTTCACAAAAATATTATGCAAGATCATGTGTAGCAAGCGTAATAGAAGTTAGTTATATTAGTTATAAATAGCAAAAGCAAGCGGATTGTATAGACAGAGATTGCTACAAAATTATTTCCCTTCAAAGTCACCTTATCATGAAAAATGAACAAGATCATAATATGCAATTCTAACATACTATATCCACCTCCAGTACATACACCAGCTGGTCAATCTTAGAGGTGGCACCATTTTATTTACTGTTTGAAAAGAAAAAAGTTTATTTTCTTCCTAAACTACGGAAAATTACAAATAATATTTAATAAACAAATCAAGGTATGCATATGTATAGTTGCAGACCCACCATTACACGTATTCGTAGCTAAGCTCACAGGTGGCATAATGTAAAAAAAAGTACCTCTCCATCAGGTGAAAAGCTCAAGACCGAAATTGCAGTATTTATGGTCGTTTCAGAAGCTCCTCCAAGCAAAGTTGGAAGTCCTGGAGGCCCACTAGCATCCAAGATCTTTATCTTTGTCAGACTACATTTAAGGACAAAAAATATAAATACGAATTATCTATACAACAAAAATAAGGAAGTGCATATGCATAAGTACTTGTTATATAGTGAGAGGGTATGCGAGTTTGAGATTCAAAAATAAAAGAAAAAAAGAAAGGGGAAAGCTTTAAACAGTAAACACTACCTTTGCATTTCATACACACGGATGATAGCTTTGTTAATATCTCCAATTGCATCTCCAACAGCCAAACGGGTAGATGAATCATTCAGGGCTACCATGGGGAAAATACGCACAACTTCTTTTAATGTTGCCATTGAATTTTGTAAGCAGCTTCTGCGCATGGCCAAGTTGCCAGGGTCCATTGTCTGTAGAACAAAATTAACCACCTGCAACCTGCCTAATTGTTAAAGATATTATAGCTAAATTTTACATGTATACAAAACAATGGACAACGAGATGACCCATGGAGTGCTGACATGGTTTTGAAATAATACACCCAGCCAAAATATGGATAAGTTCTTAAAATAAAGTGTTACAAACCTTATCAAGGTAAGGAGCCAAATTTCTAGGAGAACCACGAGCAATTCTGATGAGAGTCATAAGGGACACAATGTGAACAGGTGAATCAGAAGCAGTAGACCATATTTGTCTTTCAATCACATGTAAAAAAGCTGGTACATCCACCATTGCTAAACTGGGTAAAAGAATTCCAACCAAAGATTCCCGAATCTCAAGAGAGGTGATTGAACCATGTTCAATTTGAAGGAATATATCCGAAATCAAATGAGGTATTTCAGAACTAATACACACACTCCATGTGCTCTCCATACCTTCTGCTAGAATTTCAGCTGCAGTGGAACTATATTTTTCATTCATAGCCATAACTAACTTTAATAATGGATGTATGCACAGCATGGCAAGAGTTGACTTTACAAGACTCGGATACCAAACAACCAAAGCAGCAGCAACAACAATATGTGAAGTCATTGCATCTTGACTTGTTCCCCCTACACAAGATATCCAATCTTGACGTTCAAATGATTCTAACCATGCTATCATTTCAGAATCCTCTTTCCCAGAAACTCTTTCTGTCATATTTGGATTTAATAATTCATTTGCTTTAACTCCATTTGATTCATTATCATAAGCTTTGTCACTACATAGGGGCCGAGGAATTGCCCTTGAAGCAGCACAGTGGAACAATGAACGTGCAGCCATCCTAACATGTTCACTCTTGTCTTGCCAAAAACTGATCAGAAGCTGTACATGGAATAGAGAATCAGATAATAATCCAACAATTTAAACTTAGATATAGAATATGCATTATGAATTTCACATAAAGTCATTTAAAACTCAAGAAGTTACCTGGAGCAAAGGTGGTTTAATATCAGGAAATTTCTCTGCGAACTTTCGTGTGTAAAATGCTGCTAAAGCGCTGCAAAACAGAAAGAACTAATCAACCATGTAATTCCTTTAACCCAGAAATAAAGTTAAAAAATATGTTGCCTATATTTCAGTATGCATTTCAGATTTACTTTAGAAGTTCTGAGGTTATTACTCTGGTGCACAAACTATCTCCAACTCTTATTAATAGAATTAAGATCCTGAGAAAGTTTTCTTAATTTGTCATTTTCCTATCTCTATACACCAGCACCTAAAAATAAAGGAACTGCAAGCAGCCCTTGATGCTACCACCACTACGATATCTAAGTATCTAACCACTACCTCCATATCCACCATCAGAATCCAACTGCTGCCAGCCCACAGCCATAGCACCACAACCAAATCTATCATCTGGCAGTGCAACTTACAACCACTGAATTAAGAAACCATTACGGGAATAATTTCTCAAATTAAATAAATCGTCATGAAACTACAGTACCTCTGAATGTCTAACTACATTTGTTTTTTACTGGTCTACGAACTTCAATTGATGACGCTTTTGTTACAACATGTTGCTTTACCTGCTTGCCGTGGAGCATGAATGAGACAAGCTAATCATATGTTGAGCAAGGGACACCATAGTTAAAGACCTGATTGCACAAAACTCGGAAGATGATCTCCATAACTGAGACGTAAACAGTAGAATATTAAGTTTGAACAATGAACTTAAAATATGATTGAAAAGAGAGAAATACGGTACCTCTAGCGTTGCACTTGGACCAGGAAAAGTCAACGTGAGGGACCCTCTGTCTCCAAGCAAACCAGAAGCTACAAAGAAATTCTTAGGTTTCTTGAGCTTCATCTCAGAAATTAACAGTTTGTCAAGCTCATAATCAATGTTCCATAAATGCAAAACCGACAAACTGAACCGAAATAAACATCCTTCAAGTGAATGAGCCCAATCAGTGTATTCATTAGCATCTGGTGGAGTTTCTTGTAAACCATCTCCACCGTCTGTACTCAACGGGTAGGGTCTGCTCTCTTCGACTCCTTGTTCTTTCAAAAAGCTGCTCATTCTGTCCAACCCCTTTCTAGGGGTGTGAATCTCGTGTGAATCCTTCTGGATTTCAAAAGATTCGGTTCTAAGTGACATCAATAATGTCATATCAAAAGTAAGGGTTGCAATTCCTGGAAACGGGCAAGAGCATGTAATTGGATGTGCATTGTGAGAGAAATCTGACTTGTTTGGTTGAGATTGTGAAACTTGTGTATCTTCAATTACTGGCAGAAGCAGTGAAGAAACAGAAGTGTTCCGCTCCATGGAAGCTACTGAAAAATTACTCTTATTCCCACTCGTACAAAAATGGTCAAACATTGACTGTGCCGCACTACCACGAAGAACACGCTCACGGGCACCTGACTTTATATCCCAAATGTACAAAACATCAGATGCATCGGATGCTGCTGTATGATTCAGAGAAAAGCAAGCCAGGTAACCTCGTGTACTATCCCACACTACTTTTGAAGGTACATAAGGGTGTCCCGGAAACATTCTCTCGACCCGCAGAGTCTCGAGTGAAGCTAAAGCAACACACGAGTCTTCTCCAACGGATAAAAAGCAATCACTCCACGGGCGGTCAGTGTGGGACGGGGGTAGGATGATTTGGCGCACGGGTTGTACATGATGGTGCATCACTGCAACGAGATTGCTGGAGTTAAGATCCCATATACGTATTGTACAATCGGCACTTCCTGAGATTAGAAAAATGTTGGAGTTGAATCCTCTGGAGGTACTCACCATCTGGTGTGCAGCCAGACAAAGGATAGCACCTGTGTGACCTGAAAGATATTGCTTTGATGCACATGAATCTACCTCTTGAGATTCCACTCTTTCAGAAAACATATTGAACCGTAAAACTTCTATTTCTCCGCTATCATATCCATAAACTATTGCATATGGTGAGGAGTCGTTTTCAGAAATAACCATTGAAGAAGTCACCACAAATTCTCTCCTTAAAAGACCACGTTGTCCTTCACTTGTATCCACAAACCACTCATCAAAATAGCTGCCTTTCCCGACCAATTTGCATTCTAGATGAAACATTTCAGCATTACCACGAAATGCCCATATTGTTATTAACGGTTTCCAGTGAACCGGTTCTCCAGTGTGGAGACAAATTGATTCAATACGGACAAGATTTTGATTCATGAGAACAAAAGAAAATGATAATTCAACATTTGGAGGATGTGAAACAGCAGGGACTGCACATAGAGGGGCATATTTGAAAGTTTTTCCTGAATATGATATCGTATACACAATGGCATAACCTTTATTGTTCCATATGGCAAAATTTTCTTCAAACATGTTAACGGTTTCGTCAGCATGTGCGGCCATCCTATGGTAATCATTTCCAAGAAACAGGCATCCTGCCACATCATACTGACAAAGTTGATCATCTAAGAGTGAAATCTCTCCGATTTTAGCACTACCATCAGCCAGCTTAAATACACAATAAGTCATATACAAATTCACTAAAACCTGCCCAGAAGCAGCAAACGAAATTGGAAGCTCTCCTTCAGTTGACTTTTGAAGCAAATCAAAAATTTCCAGGTGAGAAGAATTTTTTTGCGAGTCATCTGAAATATCTTCAGTTCGGTCAGACTCTTTTAGAAGTGATACACATTGCATATTACCAAATGAGTCAGCCATCAGCACTGATTCCTTCTCCATATCGCCAACAGGTGTCACTATGGACATAAACTTGAAAGGCCCAATAGATAAAGTACCGCGAAACACGGTTTGCACTATGGTTAGAGTATACGAATCAATTACTACAACTGTGCATTTTGAAAGATTATTGGACTGTGGTTCGCCATATTCAGTGGAATCAGTTGACTGATGATCTAATGAATTAACGGAATCAATGAAACGACAGGCTACACATACATATCTCTTATTTTCAGGCAATGGTTGAACCATGTATGGACTCCCCACCCAAGCTGGCATTTTCCTTCTGCGGCTGCAATGTCCAGTGTCTCTGCCCCAAACGGATAATACACCATCAGTACACGCACTTATTAGAGAACCACAGTTAACTGAACTAGAGTTTGGTGCCACATTACTTGAATCGCTTGTATTTTCATCTCCTAGAGTTGATGCAGGGAAACAGATACCCATGTCAGAAATTGGTGCAGTATGACCACACAAGATAGCAACTGGTTTTATATCCTGACAATAAAAGATATTCATCAAAAATACAAGCGGATGCCTGTTAATTATAAATTAGAAAACAAAAACTCCTGTTGACAGAAATTGTTGCAATTGCAATTCTGGGTAAGTATGGACACTAACCAATTAAGACTTTCAAGTAGATGTCTTATATATCTATCAAGTAACAGGAGAAACAGCTACAAAGCTTACACCTGTTTGAAGTCTTGTTTCTCACAAAGTGGGAAACTCTAGCAATATACAAGAATCCTTGTAATCTAACTGTTAAAAGGGTTGGTAATGTTTAGTTCATCAAGGAGGACCAATACGTGTAGAAGATTGACTGCATTGCATTCTTTCAGAGTGACAGAATGATGCTAGTCAAGCTCCATACCCTCAAGGGTTCCGTCTTTGTAAATTCTACAGGGTCTCAGAGTTTCACTTTTTGCATAACCAGTTATTCCGGATTGGAGGCTTGTAGTTAACAAACCCCTTTTGTGCCAAGAGTTAAGAGTGCGCAATTGACTTCTGGGCATCAAACAAACTTCAGTCTATCTTCAATTATAAACCCATAATTAATTACAGTATCAAACTGATACGACCCAGATTTAAGAATGTTGGGCTCTTGAAATATCCGAACATAATTGTCAACTTTGTATTATGTAGACTGCTACACTAGATTTTCCAAGATTGAAGATTGGGCTGTGGCAGCTACACGGAAACTGATTATCTCTAGCAGTTACATGTAAACTCGATCTTTGCAACTTTAGAAAGGAAGTTGTAACAGTGAAATGAAGAAGTGCGCACATAGTTACAACAATATGCAAAATCAACAAGAGTCTAGACATGACCAATAAACAAGGGGCAAAAAGTAAGTGTACACAAAATCTCAGAAGAAGCACTGCGCTAACCTAATCGAAAGACAAATATTTTACACACACATATGCATACAAGTAGAGAGATTGAGTGATTCTGAAGTTCGAACTCACGTGATCAGTGTTAGTTGAGGATAAATTCCACCAGAAGATGGTGCCATCGGATCCGCCTGTGTATAGAGTGGAAGGCCGGTCAAGCACGGCGGTGGCGGTAACTTTATGAACCGGCGGTGACTCTGACCATATACAAGCTACAGATCGACACTTCATCGGAGAACAAATTCTTCAGACCTGTGGCGACGGATCATACAGAATGGCAATCATAGAGATAACGGAGCACCGGAAAAAGCTTCAATGCAGGGGTGTTTGGCTTCGCATACCAAGGGCTTGTAAGCACGGATAAACACGTTTTTCCCTGAGTTTATTATATTATAATAACTTAGTAATAAGCTAATAAATCAAGCTGGTAAATCGTAAAAATAGCCTTGTAAAGAATAATTAAAAAAAACAAACTTTCAATAAGCTAAAACAACCGTTGGTCTTTCCTTTTGCCTCGTATCATAAGTAAATCTTAAAACATATAAAATCTTAAAAAAGCTTTACTTTTTATTATTAAATATATTTCTATTTTATCAACATACTCGTTAAATAATGACATATATAATTTATGAATTAAGATTCTCCCATGTCAAGATCAAATATAACTCATCGTATTCTTTTATAAACATGAAAATTTCTCTTTTATTTTAAGTTAATATTAGGTTCATTTGTAAATCTCACTCTCATATTTGTAAAAAACTGATAATTTATATTTAATCACAATATAAGAGAATTTTGATTATAATTCTTTTTAGGGTAATCTTCTCCAAAATGTATTAAATTATACCCAAAATGTTATTGTGTGTACTCACCTACCAAAATTGCTTTTTAATGTATAAAACATTTGTTTTTTAACTTTTTTGTTTGTTTTTAACCTGCTAAACCGGTGAGTCCTATGTGTATTAGGTTACCACTTACCAGCATGTATATCCATTGATGTATCCCCCAAACGATCGATCTGGAACTCATGTCTTCGTCATCCTCCAGTCGTCGAAGCTCATCCAGAGATCAAATTCGTGATGATTTTCGCTTATGTGGTGATCGTATGATAGTTAAAACCTCATGGACGAATCTAAATCCCGGAAGAAGGTTTCTCTCATGCCGT
>JAUEJL010091889.1:0-14129 GCA_032274825.1 Drosophyllum lusitanicum
CCATAAGCTACTTGAAAAAACTTTTATTTTGGGGGCTTATTGGGGATTATGTTTTTAATAATCCCCTTAAAATTTTAACACCCGAACGAGGCTAGATGGCTGGAGATTATTAAAACAAGAATCCCAAGCCACTATAATCCCCCGTAAGCCCGTTGTCGAACACACCCTATTTATGTCATGTACAGGTATTAATGCTTAAGCTAAATGTGCAAATGCATAACGTACAAGCGTTATTGCATGATAAACAAGTGCTAATGCACAATATCCAAGTGTTTAAGTTGTAAACCAGCCTTATATGTAGAACCTAGTTAAAAAGAGAATCAATTCCAGTTTTTAGATTGGATGATCAATGGTTGAAAATACGACTAGATATAAATTTTACGTAAATCGAATACGCAGAGTCTGACGAAATATGCAAATTACGTAAACGGAAAACGGCTGAGATTGGTTTCGCAGACTGTTCCAAGTGACTCTATATAACAGCTGGTGAAAACAGATGAACAAGGACTGCTCATGAGTTCTGTTTTCTCACTTTAGAACCCAAATTTAATTCAATGACAGTCTCAGATTAAAATATTCCCAAAAATTCTCTCAAATATTTAATGGATTTCTTCTTCCATCTTGAAAATCCATTGACCAGCTTTGTAGAACACCAATCGGATACAGTTCCGTCTATGTTTGCCGATGAATCTGTTCTCGTTCTTCACAATTTTCCCGCCAAATTTCGCAGTGAAGGATTGACGATGATTATGGAGGTTCGGACTCAATTGAAGAAATTAATGAGTTTCGTGTTCGTTTTCTGGCTTTGTTTCGTTATGCATTTCTTGTTTTTTTCCCCTTTTTTTTGTTTGTTATGATGTGCAGTTTTCTAAAAATTTAGATCCGTCGGTGACTTTCCTCGCTGTTAATTACATGGATCGTTTCATCTCTGCGCAAAAACTTATGGTAAGAATTGATTGGTGTTTTGGTAGAGACGGTGGGTTTAAATTGTGTTTTTATGTTATAATTGTTGTTGCAGAATCAAGAGAAGCCATGGATGGTTGAACTTGTAGCGATTTCCTGCCTTTCTCTCGCAGTTAAAATGAAGAGCTCAGATTTATCAATTCGTGATTTACAGGTGAGTTTGAGTCGATTTACGATCCATAACTGTTGAAATCGAAGGTTAATTTTGCAATTTTGATGGTTTTAGGGTTACAAATTTGATGCAAAATCGATTGGTAGAATGGAGATTCTGATTCTCACGTCTTTGAAATGGCGAATGAGATTAATTACGCCATTTTCGTTCCTCTATTACTTCCTTTCGTTGTACAAGCTCCAAGATTCATGTTTGTCAATGGCTATCAAAGATCGAGCTTCACAGATCATATTGAAATCTCCTTACGGTAAATTCCAATCATCATAATTTCTCCAGAAGCAAGTTGCCCTAAGATAATTCAGAGTGCATTTCATCCAAAGTACATAAATTTGTGTTATTGCATACTCACTAAAGAGAGACTGAGGGGCAGTATAGATGTGTTATTTCAATTATTCACCATGATTGATTTATTTCTTTTTTTTTTAACAGAAATCAAGTTCTTAGAGTTTAGACCTTCAGTGATTGCAGCAAGTGCTCTTCTTCATGCATCTCAAGAACTCATTCCCCTTCAATATTCTTGCTTCAGAGCTGCAATTTTATCTTGTAAATATCTAAAAAAAGTAAGCAAGTATGAAATTTCAACTTTCATGCACCAGAACTTGTACTGTACTGCATTTTTTATTCCTGTTTGTTCATGGTTATTGACTATAGGAAAGCTTAGAGGAATGCTCCAGTATAATGCAGGACATGATATCTGATCTAAATGAGTCTATTAGTGTTCTTGACTACCAATGCACGAGTAGCGAAGGTGAGAATAGCGCAAGCATCAAAAGGAGAAGACTGAATGGCGTTTTTCACAACGAACAATGCGCTATGCAGTTATCAGAGATTCAAAATCGTTAAAACATTATCCATTTTTAGACTGCGGGCAATAAACATGTTGTTAAATTCAAATTCTCGGTTCATACGTCAGTGGGACAAGAGGCGAATCGAATACAAGTGTTTTGAAGCTTGCTTGAGTTATAGATATTTATAAATAACAATGTAAATGTTCCATTGACATGGTTTTTGGATCTAGATTAAGATGTACGAACGAATTATGGAACTATAAAATCCAGATGAAATGTAACATTTTTAGATTATGAAAATTTATCACAATAGTAATTGTTTTTTTAAAAACCGAGTTTTGTAGCATATCGATTCGACTTTTCGGTTATGGGCTTTGACTCGTACCCGACTCGCAAGGTTGTTAGCTTGTGAAGCTTCTCTAACTTGTGAAGACTACAAGTGTGTTCGGAAATGGGCTTACGGGGGATTATGAGGGCTTGGGATTCTAGTTTTCACAATCTTCAGCCCTCTAAGCTCGTTCGGGTGTTAAAATCTTGAGGGGATTATTAAAAACATAATCCTCTAGCATAGTTTGGGATTATCAATTAATGAGCCCTAGCCCTAGCTCTAACTAGTTTCGCCGAACACACCCTACATGTGTGCTTCGTTATAACAGGATTAGTGAGGCTATTACCGTCACTTCAGACAATGGAAGTTTAGCTAACTTGGAAAGGAAATTAAGGCCAGAAATTTTTTGGGTTGACACGAAACACGACGTGAACCCGAAACGGGTCAAAATGGGTTGACACGAAATCGACGCAAAAATAAATTGGTCGGGTTAGGGTCAACTCGAAAGCGATCCATGTGACTCGTTTAAGGGTAAAACTATAACATTATAAAATTTTCTTTAATACTTCTAATTTAAATTTTGAAAAGAAGATTGAGAATTCAAATAAGAGAGGAATATTTTAGAGCAATAAAACCCGTCAAATAAAGTACAAAACCCTTAATCGTTAAAAACTTAAAATAAACAATAAAAGATTTACAGATAAAACAATAGCACATCATTTTGGTATATGTTAGTTTGACTATATGATTTTGGTACTTTTACATTTGATTCCTTGATATGTGGTACTTTGTGATTTTAAATCAATTCATAATTCTATTTAATGATAAATAATTTTAAATTATTCGGTTGTTCAATAACATTATTTATTGATACTTAATAGATTATTCCAGAATAAATGGGCAATACTTAGGAGAGGAAATAGTAGTACATCATAGTTTTTATTATATTCATTTATATAAGTCGAATAAAAAGGTAAAATTAAAATTTGAATCAAACCAAAACCAATACCGAATTTTAAAGTTCAAATACAACCGAAACGAAACATTGAATATTGAAGTTAGAATATAAACGAAAATCATTTTCGAAATTTTTACCCAAAGTTGAAAAACAAACATAGAATTTGAAAGATCGATAAAGAAAATTATATTTGAAACGAAAAACCGTATTCGAAAATCATATTAAAATCCAAAAAATACTCCCCAGTCACATTTGGCCTCTAAATGGGTTGACACGAACCCGACACGAAAAAAACTGTCACGACCCGAACAACACGAATCCTATAATACCGTCACAACCCGAACAACACGAACTAAACAACATAAAAAAATACTCACAGGTCACATTTGGTCTAACCTGAACCTGAACAACACGAATCCGATAATATGAACGAAGATTATTGCAAAGGGCCGGCCCATGAAAGGCAAAATAACAGGCGATTTGCCACACTTGCCCACTTGGATAAATAAAGCAATTCTCAAAATGCCAAAGTGGCCATTGGCCAATAAGGTCTAGTCAACGGCTAATTATGTCGAGGAGTGGTTGAATAAAACTCAATTCAATATAAGGATGAACAAGATTTCCCTTTAAATCAACTTACAACATTTGTGACTTATGATTAATTTAACACAAAAAACAAGATAAACTAAATAGATTAATTTATGACTTATGACATATTACTGCAAAGTATCTAGCAACCTTCTTCTCTTAACTATCGGATGTTATTGAAAAACCACAAACAGTTAGTCTCAGTCACGTGCTTCAGTCTGTGAACCAGCTCGGGCGCAATGATAATTATTTATATCAAGTGATGAGTAGTAAATATAGAGAGTAAATGTAGAGAGAATTTGATACATGAACTATGGGTTAAGTGCACCGAAATGTAATGAACTATCCCCGCTTTAATATTGTGCGTAACAAACTAAACTTTCTTCGCTAAAATGCATTAAACTACCCAAAAGTTGCAATTTGTGTAACTTTGACCTGCTTTGTAGGTAACTGCTGACGTGTCCGATTACCTTATCATACAATATTAAAACAGAGACTGTTCATTACATTTCGGTGCACTTAACCCTTATTATTGTTATTATTATCATTATTATTATTATTATTATTATTATTATTATTAGGGTTATTATTATTATTATTTATTCTTTTTAAGTTTATAACAGGGCTCTCTTTGAACATGACATGCGCCGACCGACCACCCATCATCACCACCACCCTCACTGCCTCCTCAACCGTCGCCATTGCCGGAGTAGAAGACCGCCACCATCGCCGGAGAAGTGACCACTATGTGATGTCCTTTTCTCTCTCGGTCTCATGGAATCACCGCCGCCACCACCTTCGACTCAATCGGTTTCTGGGTTTCTTAAAAACTTCAACCGTCGCTTGATGTGCAAGCACCGGCCACCATCACATTCAACCCTCAGGCTACTTGTGAAGATGTAAGGAACAATATCCCTCATTCGATTGATGCTCCGGGTACCTCATACTTGCCGGACTTGGTAAAATAGAGGTGAGAAAACCCTAAAGCGAAGAACTCAAAAATCCCATATGTGGATTTCGTGTCTTTTTAGTTCATTAGATCTGTTTTGAACTAGACTTCAAATTGTTGAAAAAATTAGGGTTTTCATCGATCCTTTGAAAATTTTAAGGTTCTCTTCGATCGTTTGAAAAAATTAGGGTTTTCATCGATCTGTTTTGTTGAAAAAATTAGAGTTTTCATTGATCTGAGAAAATTAGTTTTCATTTCAGATATGTTGGTGGTGGTTGAATGTTTTTACAGTTTTCATCTCAGATCTATTGTAAGTGGTGGTTGTGGTGTTAAAGATGGAGTGGTTATTGTAGATGAAGGTCGCAGTGGTGGTGGTTAAAGAAGCAGGTGGTGGCGGCGGTTGTGGTGGTTGAAGAAGAAGGCGGTGGTGGTGGCGGTGGTTGCGGTTGAATGTGGTAACAGTGGTAGTGATGTTTGCCCAGATGTTCATTTCACTTATGTTCATGTATAATAATAATAATAATAATAATAATAATAATAATAATAATAATAATAAAGTAATTCAAATGGTTAAGTGTACCGAAATGTAATGAACTATCTCCGTTTTAATATTGTATGTAAAAACTAAATTTTTTTTGCTAAAATGCATTAAACTAACCGAAAATTGCAATCAATGTAATTAAAAAAGAAAATAAAATATTAAAAAAAATAAGATGACCGGGTAACCTTCTAAGGTTACGTTACATCAATTGCAAATTTTGGATAGTTTAATGCATTTTAGCGAAGAAAGTTTAGTTTGTTACATACAATATTAAAACGGAAATAATTCATTACATTTCGATTGCACTTAGCGAAATTATCCCTTTAAAAAATAACTCGACAACACAATGTCAGCTGTTGTTTGTAGCTGTGAATCTTTCTTTTGGTTCTGAACGATCCAGCATCCATTCAGCAGGTTAAGGTTTCCGAGATTATCCTAGTCTTCCCAACCATTTGATAGTTGGTTTCTTCATAGCTGCAGCTAGGTTTGATTGATCGATGTAGATGCTCGATTTTCTTCATCACACCACTACTGATCGCTTTTCTTCTCATCTCGACTTTCATATCTTCCTCGTTGCTCTGTACTCAATAGCTGATTTTTCTTTGCTGTCGCGGTGAGTATTTTTAACTCCAATTGCGTTTTAGTTTATTTGACCCAAATTACTTTGAGGGTTGAAATTTGCAGACATATTTTTTCCAATTGGGCTGAAGAGATGGTGCATTTGCGATTGTGTTATATGTGCAGTCATTAAGTGCCCACCTAGTGTTCGATGTAAAATCACACTCACATATGATCTATATTCCCTATAACAAGGTGTATACATGTTAATGAATCAGAAATTCAGAAGCTCGAATGAACTACAGTCGATCCTTGAATTTCTTCAAGACTGAAGATAGATATTTGGTCTTGTGATTTATGAAGGATACCATTAAAGACTTTAAAGTGATTGGAATGTCACGAGACCCAACAATCATATGATTTCTATGATAAAAGAAACTCATAGACAGTGTGCATACCATATGTTTGATACAATGCCTGTATGAAGTTTATGCTAAGGTTTGACTGTGTATGCAATAATTTCTAGTAATTATTTAAGGCTCAAGTAAATCATTCCTTAATTCCAAACACAGTAACAAGCAGTAAGACCTATAAAGTATCACCAAAATTTGTGCTTTCTAGTTATTTCTTATGAAGTTCAGAAAATGTAGTAATTGATTATTTTGTGGAAAGATGAGAATCCACAAGATGTTTGAAGCTTGAAGGTAACGGGTTTGATGGCTTGAAGTGAAATTTTATCTCTTGTTTGGAAGGTTGGCAAAATCTAACAAAGACCTATATTCGATTAGAGGATTATAATTATCTTATATGCATTAAAAGAATCGTAGCTGAGATATAAAGCATTTACTAATTGTGTACGTCTTTTCTTTGCAGCTTTGGGGCAATGAATGTTTTGAATTTCCATTCCCTCGTCATTTTCTCTGCCTTTCTACGTGTTTTTTTTATTGTCTACGGAGAATGGCAGGATAGTCATATGGAGGTTAGGTATACAGATGTTGATTACCTTGTTTTTTCTGATGCTGCTGCTCTATTAGTTGCTGGGAAATCCCCTTACAAAAGATCCACATATCGCTACTCTCCTTTGATTGCATTTCTTCTCACACCAAATTCTTTTATTCATCCTTCATGGGGAAAGTTTCTTTTCTCTGCTTCAGGTAAACAATTTCAGTTTTTTAGAGAACAAACTTGGCCCATTTGATAAACTATTACCATGGAAGTAGTATAGGTTATTACCATAAATTGACTATATGTAATAGATATATGCACTTCACTAGATAGGTAAAAGAATAGGGATGGATTAAGGGTATTCGTCACTTTGCCTACTACTAACCAGCACCTCATATCTGGAACTTTGTTTTGATCCAAAAAATTTTCCTTACACTGTCGATGTTTAGGGCAGTTTAGGTATATGAGCATAGTCGAACACTTTTATTAACCTATGTGCTAAGTAACATTGACCCTTTTTTACCTGGGACACAGGGAATAGGATATAAGCATGAGAGTAAGTCAACATTTCAAATTTGCCCTGCACATTAATGTGAGGCATGAGGACATCCCTAAATGGAAATTCTTGCATCCTTTGATGACTTTGTTATTCTATGTTATGATGGTTTTATGCTAATAAAATATTGAAATTGTTCCTATTAGTTACGGTAAATGATGTTCGTTTTGGTGTATGACTGATGTGCATTTTACATACTAGTTTTAAATTTATAAATCCGGTTTATTTTGGAAAAACGACACGAATAGGCAAGAGGACCTAATCGTTTTTTCGAGTATAGTTAAATAAGTCGGGTGTCGAACACTTGGGGAACGGGTATTATTCTGATTTTATTGTATTAATTTAGAATTAAACTACTAAAAACAAATAAAAGCAAATAAAGCAATTAAAAGGGAATTTTGGAACTTGAGCACTATTAATCAAATCTTTAACCACTAAGCACTAAGAAACTCCAAAACAATGCAAAGAAAGCAAAAAGCAAGGATCTTGACTGGATTTAAACTATGGAATGAATACTTCCCTCCCTAGATTTGATTCTACCTTTTCGAGTTGATTAATTCCAATTAAATTCGTGCAATGGACATTTAAATCATCATATACCGATTTCTATAGTGGTTAGACTCTTGGTCAGATTATCTAGCCCTATAATTATGCAAATAATTAATCTTTATGGTCATTAAGTCAATTAAAAGCACAATTAGACGTTTTAAGTTCGAATCAAACAAGACTTCACCTTTAATGATTATTTAAGTTATCAAATCATTAAATTGACACACAAAGGTCATCATATGTCAATCACACACATTAAAGTTTCCATCTTTGATTATTTAAGCATAGGATTTGGTCAATCACTAGTCAAAATTACCTATTGATCCTAGATAATTAAGATTAAAGCTACATAAGCAGATTGGTCTTCTAATTTATGTAAACTCAAATTATAAACAATCAAAAAACAGTAACTAAAACACATATGGATCTTTGGCAAAACTTGCAAGACAAATACATGATGAATTATGGCCTAAAACATTGAAATTTACCAACTTTTACAAAGTATCATCTCCTCTAGGGAGGAAAACAGACAATCTAGCCTAGAAACATCATTCTTAACCACTGGAATTCAATAATAAAACTGAACATGAGTAATATAAAAGAAAAACCGTGAAAAGTATGATGAATCAAGCCTTGATCTTCACAATTTAGCTCCAATCTTCAATCTCCGGCCTTAGTTCTTCCTTGGAATGCCTCTAGAATGTTCTTGGACGTATTTTGGTGATAAAAGTCGGGTGATTAACCCCTAAACCTATCTGGAGTTGTGTTTAAATAGATTTGCAAAAACTGGGAGTTCGCGCCGCGATCCCTAGTTTCCTCGCGCTATCCAACTTCCTTCAAATTTGAACCGGCATTATCTATTCAGTCGCTCCGCGACCTACATAGGATCGCGTCGCGATCGTTAGCTGTCACCAAGATAGACTTTAGCTTGAAACTTTATCCGGGCGTCATAGACACATAACTGATGCGGCGCGATACATATTAGATTGCAATCTTCTTTTGTCCCGACTATGCTGACTTTTTCCTTATCTTTCTCTTTTCTTTCATTTTTATTTCCTTTCTCTCTTTTTATCTTCTCATCTTTTTATCTTCTTATCTTTCCTCCATTTCTTTTTCATTTTACCCTATTTAGCTTCCAATAACATCAACTCTCGCCTTCTTAGCTTGCAAAAGATAAACAAAGGTAAAATGGACCTTTTTAAACAATATCGCATAATTTTCGGCTTAAAGCAGACAAATATCGCGCGTAATTTATATATAATAAATGCGATATCAATGACCCATTTACCTGAATGTGGGTTGGTTTTCTATCTACAAAGGTTGCATTCAAATGCGTGAAATATCCTTCTAAATTGCTGTATTAAGCTGTTCTGTTTTCTGTGCATACATTTGTCACAGTCAAACTAATTATCATGTTAAAAATGCAGATTTACTTGTGGGGCACTTTATCCGCACAATTCTGAAGCTTCGTGGAGTGCCTGAGAGTCTAATCATTTACTCAGTTATTGTATGGCTTTTCAATCCATTCACCTTCACCATTGGAACAAGAGGCAACTGTGAGCCCATTGTATGTGCCATCATTCTGTGGATTATTATTTGTCTCATGAGAGGTACAATCTCTAGTTTTCATCTTTCCCATTTATTTTCGAGTTTCATATAAAGCCTTAGAAATAAGTTCATCCCTTGCATGTTTAGTAATCACACTTAGAGGAGTCACTTTTGTCTTATTAACGTGAAAAGTAGGTTATGTTTAGTTTATAATGGGTCAAATGACTGAACTTACAAAATTCAACTAAAATAGAAATGGGTTAAACAATTTAGAAATTGCCCATAGGCCATACTCCATAGCATACTCCACCGTGAACTGTTCATGTTTACAACCTTCTAAACTGTTTATCTAAACTAATAGGATAACTTTTAATAATAGTTTAACAGTTTTGCAATCACATTTCATAGATTAAGTACATTATCAATTTAAAAGGAAAAACTATATAAAATTTGTCATGAACCCATTTAAACCCGTTACCCAACTAACCCAACCCATTCATTTTGCCCTCCAATATAGAGGGACATAAGTTTTCAGTATACAAAATTATTCCATTCATGATTAGAGTGACTGTCCCTGGAAGCTCAATTTCATATATAAGTTTATATCCGATCTTCTATCTCATCATAAAACACATGCTATTTTTTCTTTAATTTGTAGGTAATCTTTTTCAAGGGGCCCTTTGGTATGGGCTTGTTGTTCATATGAGAATCTACCCTATTATTTACGCTCTCCCTATAGTCATATTCCTTGATCCTTACCAATTCCAACCTGGTAAAAAGCCATCCATCGTAGATTGGAATTCAAGGAAAGCCAAATCAGGTGCAGTTTCAGGCCCCACCAACTTTTTTGATCTAAACCGGTTATGGGTTGTCTTCTCAAGCATGTTTACAAGATCAAGAATCTTGTTTGGACTTATATCAGCTACTGTATTCTTTTTTTTCACCGGAATATTCTTCTATCTATACAAATGGGAGTTTTTGCACGAGGCCTTGTTGTACCACTTAACTCGCACAGATCCCCGCCACAATTTTTCCATTTACTTTTATCACATCTATCTTAACTATGAACGGGAGTTCTCAGTCCTTGAAAAGCTCATCTCGTTTCTACCTCAGTTGATAGTGCAAATTGTTGTAATTTCCCGTTTTGCACGAGACTTACCTTTTTGTTTCTTTGTCCAAACAGTAGCATTTGTAGCATTTAATAAGGTTCGTTGTACCATGTCTCTTCCGACAATTATCATGACTTAAGTGGGTGTTTGAATTTGTGTTTTGAAATTGATTATTGTGATTTTTAATCGTGATAGTCAGTTTCTAATGTTTAGATAAACAGATTTCGTTCCTGATTACTTTTAGGGGTTACATAATCAGTTTTGGATAATTAATTTCATTCAAAAAAACTCATTAGTTCAAGTTAAAACAGTCACCCCTTCATTTAACCTAATTTGATAAACTTCTCCTATCTGACCAACTGTATTTTTTTTCTTTAACTAAAATGTTGTTTTTGGTCATTTTATGGTATTAACTTCATATAATCATATTTGTCAAATACTCGAATGGCTTTGATTATCTTATTAGTACCACTTCAAACAGCGAAAACACATACAAAATTACAAACACCATCTCCTACAACCCTCTTTAATACAGTTTTCAAAACTCATTTCCAAACACCCCTAAGTCCTGTACTGTATATACATTCCTGTTATGACATAAATTTGCCACATTCTACAGGTGATCACAGCTCAGTACTTTGTGTGGTTCTTGTGTCTGTTGCCACTAATACTACCATGGAGCAAAATGAAGCTGAAATGGGAAGGTATTTTATGCATTCTGTTGTGGATAGGAGCTCAAACTCATTGGCTATATTGGGGTTACATGCTTGAATTTAAAGGGAACCAGGTCTTTTTACAACTTTGGGTGGCAAGTTTATTGTTCTTTGCTGCTAATATCTATGTCATCATCAACATCATCCTCACACAAACATATTCTCCCGTTTTTAAACATCACCCTAATGGGAAAACCAAACGAGTAAAAACCCGAGGATGAATGTGTTTGTTCATTTCTGTCCTCCAGTTTTATGCCGGTTCAGCTTCCAAGTTAGAAACACCTTTTTGTACTTGACAATGTGTTTAATGTTTCTTGTACTACAAGCAACACGATAGCCGTGAAGAATTTTGACAAGTTCAATACATTAGTGTAGTTAGATGAACGAGATGGAGAAAACGCAATAACTGCTATTTCATGTTTAGCGAAGGGAAGTTGTAACATTCTTGTCAGGTTCTTCTTGTTTTGTAGAATTTTGTCTTTGTAGATGATTTCTATGGACTGTATGTTCCTAATGTTCTAGTTAGTGGTTAGTTGCTTGCTTGTCAAAGTCCTAATTTTCTAGTGAAGTGTCTGTTTGTTAAGTGCAAATGAATAAATGATTTGCCATATACATAATCAGGGACGCCGTGTAGATTGTTATGTCAGTAGAGATAACGACTTGTAATTGCACAATCAATAATGTGCGTCTCATCATACTTTTTTTTTGTTAGAAATTAAAATTTATAATTCTTTATTAAAAAAAATTCTATGCATGACATTCATTATAAGTATTTATATTAACAAATTCAATTACCACCTCTGAAAACTCAAAACCCATAAAATCATCTTGAATATGTGAGTTTCTTTTGATGATATAATTCTCTAATTTTATTTTATATATTAATTATTTATAGAACACAAATACAAAATATGAACCGGACCAAAGAAGCGAAGAACCAGCTCGTATTAGTTGTTTTGACGGTTCACGTAAGTTTAAAGTTTTTCTTTTTTAATAGATTAAAAAAAAGGATATTACTGTCAAAAGTTCCAACTCGATCAACCAGTTTGTTTAAAAGCTTAGTGAGATTAATAAGTTAAAGTATAAAAATATTTAACATAAAGAGACCTAAAAGTTAAAACAATTAAATATGGAAAAAAGCCAAAAAAGAAAAAAATTTCCATTGCCGGGAATCGAACCCGGGTCTCCTGGGTGAAAGCCAGATATCCTAACCGCTGGACGACAATGGAAGACTTGTTAATTCTATGATTTACACTTTTAAATATCTTCAATTTTATTTTATCCGTCCACTTATTTTATTATCTCTATTATCAATTATACATTAACTGCTTAGAAAAAATATAGTTTTTTAAATGTTTTAATATGACATGATAAGTATTTTTTTTATAGACCTACTCATTAATGTTTATAAAAATGTGTTATTATGATTAAATTTTTATCTGCAACTTGTTCAAGAATAGAGCATATTTTGAATCGGATTTTTCGCTTCATTGTTAATCGTTTTGTCTAATTCTTTTTACAAATTCTTGTAGATAGTCTTTTTACCTTTTAAAGGACACTAATTTTTATCAAATGTATGCCAAGAAATCGTTAATTTAAGTTAGGTATGTCCGTAAACCGAACCATTGGAAGCCCTCTTACTATGTTTTGATGATTCGGCTTATTTTAAGCTAGTTTATTGTCGTTTTTTTTATATTATTAGATAGACAACTCGATTACTTTTTCATAGACTCAAGAATCATGAATTTTCATCAAGTATTCATGGAAAAATTCGGGTTCAAAGTGTCGCAAAACTTATTATTATTATTTTTTTAAAACGTGACAGTTAAAAATGATTTTTGTGCTAAGTTTTTTTTTATCATTTTGCCAAAATCTTTTTACAATTATTTGTAGATAATCTTTTTACCTTTTAAAGGACCCCAAGTTCATGAACTTTCATCAAGAGTAGGTCAAGAAATCGCTAATTTAAGTTGTGTATGTCCTAAACTGAACCATTCAGCACCCTCTTATTGTTTTTTGATGATTCAACTTATTTTATGATTGTTTTTTGTCGTTCCTTATGTATTATTTGATAGAAAACTCGATTATCTTTCCATAGACTTAATAATCATGAATTTTAATCAAACATTTATGAAAAATTTAGAGTTCAAAGTCTCTATTTCATAAAAATAGACATAATAACACATTTTATGTAAGTTAAATGGGTATCTCTGTAAAAAAAAATACTTAGTATGTCATATTGGAACATTTAGGAAATTTTCTTTATCTATAGTAACTTTAGTCCTAAAATAAAAGTCATAGAACACTCGCCAATTATTAAATTTTTTTAAACCAATCTAAAATGGCTAAACATGAAAAGCACCGTAACATCTATATCTGTATATATATTAAAAAAAAACCATTTGTTGAAAAGTTATCTTAAATAAATTTTAATTGATCAATAGGATCCCTTCATTTTTTCTAGTTTTGACTACCTCTTTTAGAAATACCCAGCTAAGATTAAAGGATGGTAATTTTAACACGTTTTCCTTTGACATGCGGGTCTTCTGACCCGATTTCTTTAAACGTCGGTTTATTCACCATTCAGTGCCTCTCTTCATTCGATTTCTTCCGGACATAAGAAACCCTAAACTTCCATCGGCGATTTCAAATTCATCAGCCGTTTCTCAACCAATCCTGTCTTCACCATTTCTTTCGGTATACAAAACCCTAATCCTTTCCTTCCATTGCCGTCTCTTTCATTTTTTCAGTATATGCGGCTTGCTTGTGAGGGAAGAGACGAAACAGGTCGATCCTTCTCTTCATAGGTTTCGATTTCATTCCTCTTATCTACAACTTTTTATGATTTTGTTAATTGAAACCCT
>JAUEJL010091900.1:0-14126 GCA_032274825.1 Drosophyllum lusitanicum
CCCCGTCCCTGCTTAAGTAATCGGGTTGTCCCCATCCCCATCCCCGTCCCCGTCCCCGTTTATCATCCCCGAATCCGCTCCGTTTATTTCGGGTTTCGGTTTTCCCCGTCGGGTTCGGTTTTTTTTTGCCATCCCTACACGGACCGTGTACCCTGAACATTAGACGCCCTAACCTGGCCACATGGCCTCTATTGACCAAAACACCTACACGGGCCATGTACCTCCTATGCTACACGACCATGTATACCCCCACATAGCCGTGTGACCGCCTCTGCCTCTACACAGGCCGTGTACTGCTACACGGGATGTGTACATGAACATGACCTAGGCTACATGGCCTGCCAAAAGCTACACGGGCCGTGTACCCTATAGACTTAGCTGACTGTGTTTCCTCACAGACCCTCTTTTCGTCCAAAACTCAATTCTAACGATTTCTATCACCATATGGGTGTTTTCCCACACCCCAAACATCTACAAACAACAACCAACTCTTAATAACATGTTTTGATCCTTAAAGCAATCTTTTGACTCAAATGAACACCTATTTAATCAAACAAAACATACTTTGGTGATTCTAAGATGAAGATGATGATAATAGGTGCTTAATCTCACTGATTTTCTGATTAAAATCGTAAAAAGTGGAAGGTTGGCAGCTTTGTATGTATGTATTTATGTATGCTTGTCTGTGTTTGTGGATGTTGCAAGACAAGGCAATCAATTATATATATATATATATATATATATATATATATATATCTTCAAGTTTACACTATTGACATAATGGCCCATGCGTTAATTATCTTTTTATTTTAACAATTCTAACCTCTCTAGTTAAAATAAACACCTCATAGTCTCACATAGATAACCAGTTACTTCAACACTTATTTAATAATTTATTTAATTAGGGAATTCCGAATCTTGGATGTTACACTTGAGGTGACGGCGGAGGAAGTCGGCGGCAACAGATGCGGCGGTGATAGAGGAGTCAAAGGCTACAGATGAAGGAAGAAAGGAGTCAAAGGCTACGTGAAACAGATGGAAGAAGATATACATATTAGGGCTACATGTACAAATGTGAGGATAATAAAGTAATATATCACATTCATTCATGTAAGGATATTTAAATCCCTTCATTATTAGATGGAATTTACTTTCTCTCTCCTAATGGATTCGAATTCCTTAAAATTTCTTCCTTAAAGTGAATAACAAGGATTCCTACCAACCAAATGGACACTAAGTGTGACGATTGATATAATTTTATATGACTTAACATATTATTTATTCCATTTTAAAGAAAAATAACGAAAAAGAGGTTATTGATCAATTGGTTTCAACCCAATATATATGTTTTTATTTACGCTATAACTCTGTTTGTTTTGACAAGTAAAACATTTTTGACATTTACGCTTAACAATCTTTTATTCGTCCATTAATTTGTGGGAGAGACAAGAAAATAAAGATCACTTATTGTGTTCATAGTCAGGTGGTGAAAGAGTACGAAATACGTTCTTAAATCGGTGCAATATTGATATCTATCCGCAACATTTTCTTGATCAAAATTTATTCTCTTTGATGGAAAATGGGAAAACGAAAAAATAGAAGAAATTTTTGGAGGCGGCATCGGCGTGCGTGTATAATTTGGTTAACATGGAAGACTAGAAACAACTGGTCTTGGTAATGGAAGAAGCTCAAACATATATCATTGTTTAGCTGGTAAGGAATTAGCTAGAAAGAGGAGGATGGCGTTTATGTTAAATTGCATATATGCTAAGGATGGTTTAAAATAGAATATTATCTAATGAAATTAAATGCGCGCATGATTCCTTCGATATGTTATGGTTTTCAGATGACGGTTTTTTCGGTTTATCTTCCACATCATGCATGCTGAGGAATATTGCCAGAAAATTAAAAATATATATATATGGCGTTGAAACTTGAAATGAAGTCAAAGAGAGCGGAAGTTGTGTTTAATTAATATTGTAATGTCGTTGTGAAGGAGCAATGAGCTGCCTCAAAGTTAATGAAACAGCTCGCTGATTAATAAAATTTAAGGGAGATTTTCCAACACAAACATGTCCTGCCCATTACTATTACTTTACTCCTACTTTTCTTTATAAACTAAAACCCACTTCCACCTCTTCAATTCCCACCCAATAATTTAAGCATTTTTAGTTTGTGGCAGTAACCAATTCAGCTTTTTTACTGCATTTATCATTTATGTTATACTAGAATATTTAACTAATATACTAGTATAAGTTTCAATCTTACTAGTTACTACCAATCAAAAAGAAAAGTTGGCTTTCTTGCGTGATGCCTTCTGTTCTGCACCCAGGCCCGCCATCCCCACTGTGTGATGGTGTTGCATATCCATTTGACCAAGCTGTGATCTTCTTCACCATGCAGAAATCACGTACCCAGATAGATAGATAGATAGATGAGTACTCTAATGACAGATATCAGGCCAGGGGAAATCCAAAATCAAGTTGGTAAACCATAAACACACCAATGAAATGCCTTGGTTCCACAATAGTCAAAGACAGGAAAATGAAGAAGCGAAGAAAGTAGTCTTGCCGCAAGATTTAACCAAGAGAGACGCGCTAATTGTGGAATGAAAGCCACGGTCTCATTTCGAAATAAATTAATAAATAAATAATCACACCTTTCGAAACAGTTAGAGCATCCACAGTCCATATAGCTCTACAGGAGTTTAATGGATTGCCACATCAGCATTCCACTATCTATACAACTCTCTTCTTTAATCTCCACACTCCATTAAACTCTACATAGTTTAATGGATTTCCACATCAGCATTATATATATATATATACACACACACATATATTAAACTCTACATAGTTTATTATTGTGTTGTTTATAAATTCAAAGCTCCTTTTATATATATATATTTTTATATATTAAGAAATTTTTTAAAAATATAAATACATTAAAAATTACTTAACTTAAAAATATATAAATTAAATTCTACAAAAATTAAAATAAGTAAACAAAACAAAATAAAATTGTAATAGATAAATTAAATTAAAAAAGAATTAAATTCTGAAGAAATCTCTGGGGTCCACATCCATTTAATCAATTGAAAATAGAATCCTTGGCCCACCATTCTATCATACTGCGGTGTAATCCTCATACAACCCAACTTTGATACCACCCCTCCTACAATCCATACAACCACCATTAACCTCCTATACAACCATGATGCTACTCCCATCGTGGATGCTCTTAGACTTAGACCCATGTGAATTTGAAATTTGGAATTGACTTCCCAGAGTCAAAATTTGTAGTTTTTTAAGGAAACTTACGTACACATTACCCTATCCGTGGATTGATACTTTCTATGTTGTTAAACATCTTCACCCTTCCTGCATCAACCCCATTGTTTTGTTTAACATCTCGGAAACTAGCAAAATATCTAATTTTGATACTCTAATTGAGACTCAAACATGAAAGATCTTCTTTATGGGCGGGTGTAATTCACTTGTTTCATGGCGTTTTTCGTAGATAGTCCAGAGATCTATTATTATCGAAAAAAGAAGGCACTTGGGGTACGATTGTTGCAATAAATAAGTTGGTCCATTGGATCTAACGGGGATGTTTACAGTGGCTTCTTTTTGTTCATTTTTATCAACAGATATGACAAAGGTTTTTAAAGACAAATTGGATTAAACATCTTCCCAACAAAATAAATGTGCATGCTTGGAGAGTGCAACACAAAAGGCTTGCAACTATTAATAACTTATCAAAAAGGGGAATAATTACATATACAAATCCATGCCCATTTCATTCCTTGTGTGCAGAAAATGAAGATCACATATTTGTGAACTGTTTTGTTGCAAAAAATTTATTGAGAGAGATCGCAAATTGGTGGAAAGTAGGTGTCCCTCCTTCCTTACTTCAAGGAATTTTTTCACGGGGGGAGTCGGTCACATGTGATAAATTACTAATTTTCAACTCGGTGATCTTCATGTTTTTTTGGCAAATATGGAAGTCTCGCAATAAACTGGTATTTGAAAAGAAGATTTTTTTCTCTTGCCAGAATGTTTATTTCAATTCAAGGTTTCTCTTTCTTTTGGATCAAGTCGGGAGGAACCTTTAAACATTGTCTAGATTGGATCCAATGGGTTGGTTTCCCTTAATGTTTCTGTTATTATAATTTTCTTGTTTGTATTTCTAGCATCTTGTTAGTTCTTATTAATAAAAAAATGTTGCCGCCGTTCAAAAAAAAAAGAATCTTTAGATATGTATTAGAACATCCCCAATCGCTTATTTTTAATAAAGCAAAACTAGTTGTTTTACTATAGATCGAGAAAACGTAACAATGAAATTTGCGAATAATTTATCACACGTTCACAAGTGTGAAAGAGTTGAGAGCATATCAGTCTGGGAAGATGACATTGAATGATAATGGTCTCACACTCTAGTTAGAATGCAATTAATGTACATGATGAGGAGTCACAAATCATCCTCCATCTTCACGTTCAAAATTAATGCAATGTTGGACTTCGTTTCCATATGCAGCACACAAACATAGAATCAATCGATTATTTATAAATTTATTTATTTTTCAGAACACATCCTTGAAAAATTACTAATAACCAAGGTAGATAACATGTGAAATTGATAAAGATTTCACGTGTTAACGCTACTAAAATGCGAGAGAACAGAGTCACAAAATCAAGTGCAATATAAGTTTTAGACCAAACATGATAAAAGTAGTTACTTTCTTCTAACTTGTATTTCTTGTAATTAAAATTATACGTACCAGTAAATGATGTCTTGATGCAATATTGCTTCTTTCACATAAGAGCACAGAGTCCAGTAGCACCTGGCGATTTCGTGTTGCTACACCTAGGCAGGAGAAGTCACTTCTTAAAACGTGTTTAGCTCTGCATGAGAAAAAAATCAAGAAAATAAAAATATAAAACCTTTAACATGCTTTTACTTAATTGCCCCTTTCAACCATCTATTTATTCCCAACTTTAACCCACTTTCCATTCCACCCCACTCTTCATCTTCATCAACAAACAACCTCCTCTTCCTTTTATCTTCCATGAATTTCTCAAAAGGTATAACCTTTGTAGAATTTTTATAATTTTTTTCATGACTGTCGAGGTTCAATGATTTTAAATTTCTCTACATTTTTTTAATTCATGCAGGGAAAATGGGTCCAATTGGGCTTTTAGCGGTGGGTATTCTGTCAATGGTCTCTCTGGTTCAAGGGAACAATGGAGGTTGGGTGGATGCTCATGCTACCTTCTATGGAGGTGGAGATGCTTCTGGCACTATGGGTAAAAACTAAAATTAACACCTATATATGTTTCATTCACCAGATTTTATTAATTATTTGTAAACTATATATAACAAGGATGAACATGTTTGGTTGGGGGGTCATAATATGCAGGTGGGGCTTGTGGGTATGGGAACTTATACAGTCAAGGGTATGGTACAAACACAGCAGCACTGAGTACAGCACTATTCAACAATGGAATGACTTGTGGAGCTTGCTTTGAAATCAAGTGTGCAGGTGAACCAAAATGGTGCCATCCTGGTTCTATAGTAGTCACTGCCACTAATTTTTGCCCTCCAAACAATGCCTTACCAAACAATGCTGGCGGATGGTGTAACCCTCCCCAACAACACTTTGACCTCTCTCAGCCTGTTTTTCAGCAAATTGCTCAATACAGGGCTGGAATTGTTCCTGTTCATTACAAGAGGTATTAAATACATGCAAAAATCAAAGTCAAATGAAAAAAGGCACAAGCTTTATAGACAATGTTGTTCAATTCCTTCTTCACTAAAATTTTCTATAAAAAGATGGAAGTTGTTTAAAGCAATCATGTGAATGTTTACTTCTTAAAATTTGTAACCTAAGTCTTTGACATTTATGTAATATGGTAAAAGCTTTAAAACAAAACTTGTGGGTGTTGTTAGTGGGTATTGCTAAAACAAGGCACAAGCTTCTTGGAGAAAGAGTTTGAGAGAATAAAATGGACAAGCTTCATCCTTGGACTTTATGTTTAACAAAAAGAAAAAAAAATTCCTTTTGTGCATGGTTGACATAGTGAAATTTTACATGACCAAGAATCTGACTTTTGAAACTTAAGGATAAATTCTTTATATTTTATAATAAAAAGAAACAACCTTATCCTTTTACATGATTAATATGTCTAGGACATTTCATAATATAATGTAAAGGTCCGCTTAATTGCATATTATGTCTTTAAACTTGATATAAAAAAAAAACTTTTCACAAAGGTTTTACAATTTATGCATACAACACAATAACTTTGTTTTTGCAAATACAGATAAAATACTTGGGTTTCTTAACGTTTTATCTACCTTCTTTTAAAGCTACCTTATTGTGGTACTTCATTAATTGGTAACATGAATCTTGACATTTCAGTCAAATGGGGTGTTTTTCACAGGGTACCTTGTATGAAGAAGGGGGGAATCAGGTTCACAGTGAACGGACACTCATACTTTAACTTGGTGCTCATAACAAACGTAGGAGGAGCAGGGGATGTAACAGCCGTTGCGATCAAAGGTTCAAAGACCAGTTGGGTGCCCATGTCAAGAAATTGGGGCCAGAACTGGCAGAGCAACTCAAACCTTGACGGGCAGGCTTTGTCTTTCAAAGTGACCACCAGTGATGGCCGCACCGTCATCTGTAACAACGCGGTTCCCGCCGGTTGGTCCTTCGGCCAGACATTTATCGGTGGACAGTTCACTTAGCATTTCATCAAACAGTTGGCAACCACAAAAGAGCTCGTATTAGAGAGGCTCATTTTCTCACCTTAGGTTCTTAATCTTATCGTAGTTATGTGTGGTTTACATTAGGGTCAGCGTAAAGTGTTTTCGCCATCTTTTTCCTCTGTTTTTTTTTTGGAGGAGAGAGAGACAGAAAACGGTGGAATGCCGTGGCGGTGGCAGTAGCATTTGCAACTTAGGGTTCTGATTGTGAAATTGAAAGGTGTGGGTTCAATTTCACATAGTAGTTTGTGAAAAAAACAGCTTTTTTAGCAGCAGCTGATCAGTGAGTCAGTGGTGTAATGCCACCCCTCTTGTTTGTCTGTGTGTTGTTTCTTTGTCTTCTATAATGAATGAAGTTGCATGAATTCAGTCTGCAACTGCTTTTATGTGAAACCTCACTCCGTCTCTCTGTTACACATACTGGTCAAGTATCCTGGCTACTGTTTTTTTTTTTTGGACAGCAATAAGAAGGGAAGCTAGGAATTGAGCTTAGGCTCGCCCAAACCTTGCTAACATCCTAATCCTAATATATATTATATTAAATGAGTTGTGCTTAATAAAGTCCATTTAAAAAACATAGTTCTAAAATTTTAATATTCAATCACAGGTGATTCAGTATACAATCACATGTGATTTGTAAAAGCATCATATGTGAATTACAAAAATACCACTCCGTCCAAATTTTTAAAATTTAATCTGAACCATTGATTTCATTGATCCAAAGACTAAAATTAGTCCCTTAGGGCTATAAATTAATTATAGACTATATTGAACATTCTTCTATATTAAATATAACAAACCTAACAACTAACAACCCAATATATATTAAATATAAAATTCAAGCAAGAGGCTGGAAATAAGGTTAAAGTACAAACTAAAATAACGATAATGGATTATAACACTATATGGTTAACGATGCACAATTAGCTCTAAACTTAATCCTGGCTACTTGTCTATTTTATGGCATGTCGTTATAGAATAAGAGGTGATATATCCTTCTGTTTTTTTTCTCTTACTTATTCTCTTACTCAGAAGATCAACACAAGTGTCAAAATCAATAGAGAAAGTGAGGAAAGAGAATTAATAGATTTCATATGTCATCTTATGGTGAGTAGGAGGATAAAGTAGGAACTTATGTAATATGGAGTCCTGAAATATAAGATATAGTAATAGCTTATATGCTTTGCGATCGAAAACAAAGTATTGTTTAAAAAAAACAAGTATGATGTTTATCCATCGTTTACCCTTTTTTGAAGGATTAAATACATACTCTCTAAACCTTTACCTAATAAATCATTTTGCTTACTACGGGACTTGAACTTACAACCTTGAGAATAACAAGAACACTGGATACCATTAAACTATAAGCCCTTTGATTTCATCGTTTACTTATGTTTAAGTTGGGTTTATATAGATAAGCATTTAGGAGTACAAATTAAATTTAGTGATATTGCTTTTTTTCGTTTTATTTATCCATACTTTCTCTATGATTGCTTAAAGGTATGATTTCATCTTTTAGGAATCTATTGAAAATGATTTATTTGGTAGAAAAGTTTAGAAAACTTAGATGAGTTTTTTTTATAAATGTTTATATGTTTTACTATCACTATCAAGTTGTGTAGTTCTCGATCACTTAGAGGACGTTTGGTTCGCTAGAATTGGTTGGAATTGGACGGAATTAGAATTGAGCATTCCTAAATCTTGTTTGTATTTGGTTCGTGGAATTTATGGAATGGAATTTGACCATTCCAATAAATTTCTTAACTAAAAAATTCCTTTCCCGAATGGATTGAATTCTTCAATTTTATAGGTGATCTCAAAACATAATTGTTGTCTCCAACCCGACCCCACACTCACCCTACCCGACACCGACTCCACCCCTAACCCTACCCTACCCTACCTCACCCCTAACCCTACCCTACTTCATCCTACCCTACTCTACCCTACACTTCCCCACCCCATCCCCTATCCTACTCTATGACACCTTACTCACCTACTCATATGTCACCTTACTCATACCCCATCATACATACTTCATCATATCCTATTCTATGACCCTTTTACTAACTCTTACCCCATCCCTATCCAACTCTATTTTTATTCACCTCACCCTTACCCATACCCTATCTTATGCCCTACCTTACCTTTTAGCAAGATTGAGTGGGTGTGTAGATAGAGGTAAGGTGGGGTAGATAAGGTAGAATAAACGTGGGGTATAGGATAAAGGTATACAGTGGGTAAGTTGGGTGGGGTAGGTAGGGTAGTAGGGTGAAGTATGGTGCGGTGGGGTAGGTAGGGTAGGGTTGGGGTAGATTATGGGTAAGGTGAAGTAGGTAGGGTAGGGGTAGATTGTGGGTTAGTTAGAATAGTGGGTGAGGTACGTAGGGTAAGGTAGATAGTGGGTAAGTTAGGTGAGGTAGGGGTAGGGTAGGGTGGTAGAATAGGGATAGAGGTTAGGAGTGGTATAGTGGGAGTGTATTGGGTTAAGGTGGTGTAAGGTAGGGTAGTGTGAGGGTGGGGTAGGTATGGTAAGTAAAGGGTAGTGTGAGTAATGTGGATTAGGGTGGCTTGGAGTGAGCTGTGGTAGTGTAGGTGGTAGGGGTGGGGTATGTAGGGCAAGGGTAGTGTAGGTGGTGGCCTGGTGGGGGTAGGGTGATTAAGGCAAAGTAAGGTGAGATGAGGATAAAGGTAGGGTAAGGTGGTAGAGTGGGGATAGGGGTAGGGGTGGACTGGGGTCAGGGGAAGGGTAGAGTGGCGGAGGAGGGGATATGGGGTGCTGGGCGGTTGATAGTATAATTTATTTTGATTAATACATATTGAAATAATTTATTTTTAGTTAGATTTCAATTCCAGTCTTGACTAACCAAACAAGACGTAGTTTTTCACGGATTCCAATTCCTATAAATTCAAATTCCTCTGAATTCCAATTCCTTAGTCAAATTCCAATTCCTTCATATTTATTACGCGAACCAAACAGACCCTTAGTTTCATTATAGATTAGGAAGTTATGTTTACTAACCAGTATTGTTTCATATATCAATAATACTTGTCACTTTTGGCATAAACGACACTATCTTAATTTCAACAAGTGGTAACACATGTTTCAACATGTTAAATACTTTTAAGTTACTAATTTTTATTATTAGAGTATTAGGTACAATAATTTTATTCAGGATGTTTTATAGACTAGGTGGACCTTAAGCACTATTTAAATGGAAGGAATACATGGGCACGTCAAGTTAATTCATTCGTTTCTCTAACTATGGCAAATGTTTCCCTAAGGTACTTCTATGATCCTCTTTGCTTTATGATTTTTAATTCGTAATTTGAGTTTTTTGTGTGTTCTTGAAATATATTGTGAATTGACAATATCTCTTCAGTTATAGACTTTTTTTTTTTTACTTTTCAGGTCACCCTTTTAAATTTTGCCCAGGTTCCTGAATATATTTTTATAGTTCATTGTTGATGGTTTGTTGGCTAACCATTTTAAAGAGAAAGGGAGTGACGTCGACGGTTTCTTCTTAGATGGTGGTGCCAATGGTTTCTTTAATGATTACTCATTGTTCATCTACCGTCCATTTTGAAAAGAGAGAGATAACAATGTCGATGAGTTATTCTACAATGGTGGTTCTAAAGGTTGCTTCTAAGAGAAAGACAAGATCTCAGCGACTTCTCAATTTGTGTGTGTGAGAGAGAAAGTACCTATAGAAATCTGGAACGAGAGATTAATTAGGGTAGGAGTCAGTTTAAATTATATCTATAAACTTTTTGGTTGTATATTAATCTTCTTACAATTTAATTTAATTACCAAATTGTCATTATTGATTTTTACTGGTAATTAAATCATCTAATGGTATTAAAGTTCTCGCATTTTTTACAAAAAACAGTTATCACTATGTATGTAAGCACGTGCGTACGAGTGTTCGAAGGAAAGTATGTACCTACGTATGTCTATATATGTATGCATGCGTGTGTTTGTCTGTATGTATGTATAGTGTGTGTTAGCCCACATATGCGAGATGATGAGAAAATGTATTTATATAATACATTTCGTACTCCCCAAGTTAGGGACTTGGATTGGCATGCCCCGAGAAGACGGTGTTTTGAATATGATTGTGAATGTTTGGCGTGTTATAGCTAGGTTTTGCGGTTTCTCGGTTGGTGTGCAACTAGTTTAGTTAGAGTCTTGTGACTTAGGTAGTCCTTTCATCTCACCCTAACCTTGCCTTTGCCTCATTGAGTCCACACCGCTCGATACTTATATCATATGGTTGAAATTTTAGTTCAAGTTCCTTGACATTAACATGTCTCGTGAGACTCAATCTAGTATAAGAGGCTTTTGCCAAATTCTTATGATGTGCAAAATCTGAACCCATTGATAGTCTTTGATTAGATAATCATTACTATAAAATGTTTTAACATGCATGCCTCTCAAATAACGAAGTAAAAAAGATTTTCTAAGGGTGCATGCTTAATGTACGCATGTAGCCACCGCCTACCAAAAAATCCAGGGGGTCCTTCAAATAACAGAAAAATGGAAATAATCCTTAGATATGGCACCAAAGATAAGGATAAGGGCTATCACTTTTCATTGGACAAGCTTTAATCAACACCAAATCACAGCCGTACGATCCCCCCAAAATATACCACAGTATCAAACCCAACTAAGTCTCTTTTCTGCTCAAAAAATAAAAAATAAATCAATTAAGTCTCTTTAACTAGAGCCACAAGTATGCAAGCGAAATTAGTCCTACAAAAAGGACACCAAGATCACGGATCCTATCGGGAAAAAAAAACCACCCCTTTAATCGAACCCACTGGAAAAAATGGCCACCGTCACACAAGCATCAGTCGCCGTTCTCCGGCCACGCGCCTCACGGTCCACCTTCCTTTCCGGCTCGCCGGGAAAGCTAAACCGAACATTGGCCGTCAAACCAGCCAGCTCTTCATCTGTCTCGTTCAAAATTGAAGCCAAAAAAGGTCAATGGCTACCTGGGCTAGCCTCACCTGGTTACCTTGACGGAAGGTATATAAAACCAAAAAAAGATCGACAAATGATTTCATCAAAAAAACTAATTAACTTATATACTTTGGATTCAGTCTTGCAGGTGATAATGGATTTGATCCACTGGGATTGGCTGAGGATCCCGAAAACTTAAGGTGGTTCGTGCAAGCCGAGCTTGTGAACGGTCGGTGGGCAATGTTGGGTGTCGCCGGAATGCTATTGCCGGAAGTATTAACAAGCTCAGGCATAATCGAGGTCCCTAAGTGGTACGACGCCGGAAAGTCAGAATATTTTGCTTCATCTTCAACTTTGTTCGTAGTCGAGTTCATCCTGTTCCACTATGTAGAGATCAGAAGGTGGCAAGACATCAAGAATCCAGGAAGTGTTAATCAAGATCCAATCTTTAAAAGCTACAGCTTGCCTCCTAATGAAGTCGGGTACCCAGGTGGCATCTTTAATCCCCTCAATTTTGCACCCACAGCAGAGGCCAAAGATAAAGAAATTGCCAATGGTACAATTGCGTTACCTACTTTTAATTATTAATAATAATTTTATTTATCTATCATTAATTACTATTACTATTTGAAGTTCAAATTAATATTTGGTAGCGTTAGGTTTTGATAATACATTGGTAATTTATAATATAAGTAAAATGTACGTACAGGGCGACTGGCAATGTTGGCGTTTCTGGGTTTCATAGTTCAGCACAATGTGACGGGGAAAGGGGCATTCGATAACCTAGTGCAGCATTTGTCGGACCCATGGCACAACACAATTGTTCAAACGTTGTCTGGCAACTAATTAACTGAAGATGTGAAAATGAAGAATCTTGTTGTGTTTGTAAACTATATATATATATATATATGCATGTGTTATGTGAGCTTTTTTATGTGTAGACGAAGAAGCTTTTGAATTTATAGGGAAAAAATGTGATGGAATCTTCATAGTTCACGTTAACTTACTCTCACCATTTTGTGACGAGCAATTTCATGAATCGAATTTGGGTAAAAAATCACATCTTCATTTGAAATATTGCCACAATGCGTCAATGCCTGTATTTATAAAATTACTTTCACAGTTACACTCAACAAGTAACAATAGAAATTAAGTAAATAGGTAGGAAGATTGAAATACAATATATAAATATACACATAATTCATTGCATCCGCTAAAGGGTTTTTGGCCTAACGGTATCAAAAACCGATTAAGGTGTTTCTTTCACTATAAGGATAAGAGTTCAAATCTTGTCATAAATATAATTGTATATTAGATGGTTGGGAGATGATATTTTCACTTGTAAAGTTGATTCATCCAAAGCAAACCTATGTTTTACTAACTTGTAACATAGCTTCAAAGGTGTTGTACTTTTAGTGGATAAATCAAATTTATAAGTGAAAGAATCAACTCCCTAGATGGTTGGGTATTCGGGTGTGTTTTCCGTCCAAAATTTTTTTAATTGTAAGACCACACGTTGTCATGACACGCTGTTATATCGGTTTTTCAGCCTATGACATGGTCATGATTTAACAACCTTAGTCATGACATGCATAACTAACTTTCAAATCATCACCAATTTTCATTTTCATTTTTTTCAAATATAAATTATAAATTACAACTAATATTTAAAATGCAGAAATATAAATTAATAAAAATTAAATAACAATACAAACTTTAAAATCATAAAATAATTAAAAACACAAATAAAAATACAACATACAAAACCTAAAATATTACATTAAAAATAAATAACTAAAACTAATGTAACATCCGTAAACCCGGCCTAGTTGTGGGTGGGTCAGTGGTAAGTTGATCGTGTTTGTTTGCGAGTACTTATATTTAATTATGTGATTTAAAATGAATATTTGAGATCACATGATTTTATGAGATTAGATAAGTGGGTTAGTACGAGGGTTGTAGAGAATACCTAGTTATGTGGTAATTAATTATGAAGAATTAATTATTATCTAGAAAAGATAATGTTATTATATCATTTGAATTAATTATTGAATATGATATATGTTAGTATGTAAGTATGTATATATGTTACGTATGCATGTTTATGAGGATGTTTGAGATTTAATATGAGAAATCCACCTCATGCTTGGTCAATTGAGAAAGTATATACGTGTGCTTTTGGATAAGTCTTGTGTTTACTAGCCACCACCTCCTCATTTTGATAGTATTATCTTGAGTGTATGTGTGTGTGCTTTGAGAGAAGAAGAAAGCTAAGAACAAGCTTGAAAGTTGAATTTGGAAGTTGATAATTCAAGTTAAGGTTGGTATGATTCTTTTATTTGTTTTTGAATCATGATTCATGTCCAGCATGCTTTGTTTGTTGTTAATAATCTGTTGG
>JAUEJL010091911.1:0-14125 GCA_032274825.1 Drosophyllum lusitanicum
TTGTTGAAATATTCACTTGAGGTTTATTTGGCAGTAGTAACAACCAAAGCTAATGAATAATTAAATGTTTTAGTAATATTTGGTTGTTGTTATTTTAATCCTTGTACAAGTTGCTAAGCTTAAGGTACAAGTAGTTGATGCGTGCTTAGACTTATTTAATAAATTAAGAGTTGTAAGTTAAACACAAAGTTACAATGCATAGAGTGGTTTAATGTTAAACTTGCAAAGTACAAGGGGTTTGGGTGCAACATATAGGCGTGCAATCTTCTAATATAAATAAAAGACTAATTAGATAAAATTTATTAGACGATTTGAACCGTTTATTTAATAAAATATTTAATGTTGACCATTAATTCTATTAAAATTAAAAAAATTAATTTTGACTTTTTAAAGTCAAACTACTTGTAGACCCTTGTAATCCTATGACTTTAATTAATTTTAAATAAAAATAAATATTAAATCTATTGTATAGACGTTAGTTAGGATGAATCACCATCGTATATGGTTTAATTGACAATTCAATCATTGTTACAATCTTTTAAATTATATATTTATCTAAACATTCCAAGAAGATAAGGAATAATTAAATTTATCAAAGAAAATGAACTTACCACACATTCAAAGTATTTATACTTATCTAACTTATTTATTTACTATATATATTTTTAAATATTATCTTGCTAATTTTATCCTCATCGTAATTTATATCTATATCTTTTACACATTTTATAAGATAAAAAACAATTCTATTTTTAAGTCGGCTTGCAGTAAGTGATTAGGGATTCTAGATGTTCTGGATAAGTCTTTCCTTACTAAGTAACCTCTCCAACCTCTTTTGATTTTCGGAGTCATCACCACCGCCCGTATGTATAAAATCCTCATTGTTTCAAATCCTTTTCGTTTTCATGTGTGTTAAGTAAACAACCAATTAAAATAGTACATTCTAATTTTACATTAATTACATCATTATGTCAAATAGTATATTGTGCCACTAAAACATATATGTATTGTGCTTATTACATATCTTATTCCTCCATTGTTTCCATCCTTAAAGTTTGTACTAATTTGTAATTGACAAGCTCAACGCATATTTATTGTTAATTTAATTACAATATTATTCGTGATTTATATGCGTTACTATTTCACATCAAATATTTCTCCTCCCCTGTATATTACAGGAATTTCCTCTCTAATATAAACAATATTATTTAATTACGTTAGCTATTATTTAACATCCGTTATTTCTACTCGCCCGTGTAGTACACGGGACACTTGTCTAGTTAAATTTTAATAAATGTTGATTAAAGGGCACTTGTTGATTAAAATTAAAGATTGTTTGTTTGAGTAGTATAATCAAAATGAATGCTCAAATGAGAAGAAAAAAAAAACAGTAAGCCTTCTTGAGGCTATAATATACTCTACGATCAATCGACTTAGTCATGAGTTGGCACCAAACTGGAAAACTTTATGTAAAATCAAAAGATTTGTCATTTGAACTTATGTTTAAGAGTTCCATGATACACGTCATTGAATCATAATTCAAATACTCATTGTTAGATATTTTGTTTTATTGACTTTAATTATTTCATTTTATGTTAGTAGTGTCGTATACAATTACCAAACCCCCCATCATTACTAGAAATTTATTTATTTCCGACCAATATTTTCCGACTACACAAAACTATCGCTAATTTATGACTAACTTGCGACACTATTCCGACAGAAATAACTTAAAAACCGCAATACCACTACCGACCCTTTAGCATCTTTTTTGCAACATTATTGCTACACTATAAGATCTGTTCTAAAATCGTAGCTATTTCTTGACAATTTACCGGTATAATACCGACCGAAACATTAAACATGATAAATTAAATTATTTTTATCATTTTCGTAAGAAAATCATCGAAAATTCCTACGATATAGCGACGTTTTATATAAAATGTTTTAGAAAACAATTAATTAAATTAAATACTTAATATTAAATTATTTATTTAAATTTTCGTCATAAAATTGTTGGAAATTCCGACGATATAGCAACATTTTGTCTAAATATAATTTAGAAAACAGTTAAATAAATTCAATACTTTATATATTATAATATATTACAATTTTTGTTAGAAATCATCGAAAATTTTAACCAAGTAGCGACACTTTGTAGAAAGGTAACTCAGACACCAATTTAATAAATTTAATATTTGATATTTAATAATTAAATAAGAATTTCGTTGGAAAATTGTCGGAATTTCCAACGAAATACTAACGATTTGTATAAAGTGGTTTAAGAAAATAATTTAATAATTTTCATTAGAAAATTGTCAAAAATTCCGACGATATATCGACGCTTTGTCTAAATGTAATTTAGAAAATTATTAAATAAATTTAATACTTTATATTTTATAACGTATTACTATTTTCATTAGAAAATCGTCAGAATTTCCGACATATAACGACAATTTGTAAAAAGGTAACTCGTAAACTAATTTATTAAATTTAATATTTGATACTTAATAACTAAATAAGATTTTCATCGGAAAATAGTCAGAATTTCCAACAAAATACCGACAGTTTGAATAAAATAGTTTAGGAAAGTAATTAAATACTTTTCATTGGAAAATTGTTTGAAATTCCGACGATTTATCGACTTTTTGTCTACATGTAATTTAGAAAACAATTAAATAAATTTAATTCGTTATATTTTATTATGTATTACAATTTGAGTTAGAAAATCGTCAAAAATTCCATTACATAGCAACACTTTATCTAAATGTAATTTAGAAAAGAATTATATAAATGTAATACTTTAGTTAAAAAGTAGACGGAAATTCCGACCATATAACGACACTTTGTAAAAAGGTAACACGGATACTAATTTAATAAATTTAATATTTGATACTAAATAATTCGTTAGAAAATCGTTGGAAAATCATCGGAATTTCTAACAAAATACCAACGATTTGTATGAAATAGTTTAGGAAAACAATTATATAAATCTACAATTGGTAGTTTGTAATTTATTAAGATTTTCGTGGGAATACGTCATAATTTACAATAAAATATCGACGCTTTTATAAAATAATTTAGGAAAATAGAGATTACAACTTATAAAGACACTTCAATAATTTAAAATAAGTTTTTAAAGTTAAAGTTGCTTGTTTTCAAAATTGTGACATACTAATTTAGGTTAAAAAACAAGACAAATAAGTAATAAATAAATAACAGCCATAATACTATGTATAAACAAATATTTAACACTAATTTCGTTAAATACACCTACACGTAGACGAAGATAAATGGATTTTTAAATGTTTTCAAAATTAAATTGGTGTGCAATGTTTTTCTTATATATTTATACTTTTATGGACATAATGTATGTTTTTTTGTCATATCCATTGTGACACATACATCGGAAGAATACATAACTTTCTTTTCAAAACAAATATGACATCTATGAGCATGCATAATCACGTAATGAGTGCAAAAATAAAAGGTTGGTGAAAGATCTATGTGTTATTAGATTATTTCGTAGATCCAAGTTAAAGAAAACACATCTAGTAATGACGCTCCGTTGTTCAAGTCATATATCGTAGCTACATATCCATATGATCACTCTTATAGGGTTAATCCTCCATGCGCAGTTTCGTGGCAACTTAGATTTTCCTAAAAAGTTTTATTTGATTGGTTCTAAAATATATATGTGGTTTGAATGTGGTGATTGGTGTTGTGAATGGGTATGTACATGTGCATTAAGCAAAGGGGAGTTCAACGCCAGTAGGGAACAATGGTTTTAACAAGAATCTACTTAAGATCGACCTTTTATATAGCTGGGACTAGAAAGCACAATTGTACAGTCAAGTAATTTATCTCGATTGACCATCCAATTTTTGAGGAAATGTTCTTAATAGATTTAAAGCTGTGAATTCCGATTACTTATCATAGCATAATGAACAATCAAAGTATATCAAATATGATTTAGTTGGCATAATATGTTAATTAGTACAAATTAATATATTTGTAACTGAGATGGATCATAGATTTAATGCCTCACTTATAACCTAACTTGCTTATGTATGTATGTATGTATGAATCTATCTATCTTATAACCTTTACATTATGACCAACCAAGTGAGACTAGAGTGTTTAAAAAAACCGAAAAACCAAAGAACCGAATATGATACGAAACCACAAAAATCGATAACCGAGCAACCCGTGACCCAAAAAACCCAAAATTAAGGGTACCTGCTAAGTAGCGGGCCGGGTTCTCTACATTTACGACTACACGAAGATACCCGACCCGCCCCGTATATATTTATTTTATTAAGAAAATATATTTGAATTAATGTTTTATAATAAAATAAATATTAATCTTAAGAAAATCTCAATCTCGTACCGTGTTTTCTTCATTCACCCTCACCGTCATTGATTTTGTTATTCTCTTTCTTTGAAAACCTTCATCAAGCCATTACACTATCACATTAGCGATCAACGATTCCAATAAGGCGTTACTCCTAACTTATCAACGGGTGACGACCTTAATCCTCCATACTCTTAATTTCATTTCTAGTATTTCTTAAGTGTTATTTGTTTTGGTTTATGACAAAATAACTTTATTTCTAATTTTTTATAAATAAAAACACATGACAAAATGCAGGTAACCATGAACCGGACCGCGGGTACCCACTCTTTTTGGTTCAGTTCGGTACAGGTACCCGCCCCACACGGTTCGGTTTCGGGTAGTAAGACTATATACCGACCCTATATATATGGTTTTCAAATTTCTCCCATCCCGTAAACACCCCCAAGTAAGACACTGACTCTACATAGCTTAGATCCGGGCCGGGTTCTAATAATGTTAACATTTTTTGTATTTTTCTTAAAAAGATATATACTTAATGTATAAAATATTAAAAATGAATTACTAAAACAACACATGATCTTGCAAAATATATTTTAAGATGACACTCTTTAATGAAAGTTGCTATATTATTATACGATATTAAATTCTTAAATATATTTTAAAATTTTCTTAATATTTTATTGTAAAAACAATAAATACTATATATTACATGAAATATACAAGAATTATGGTCGGTATTTAGTCGGGTTTCCGACTTTACTTAATTCCCCCCAAAATTTGGTTTCCCTCCAATGTTTTATATCCATATCTTTTGGTTCCTAGTTTTTTTTTATCATATCTTGTTTCCCTATCTAATTGACTAATCCCAAAACCGTTCCGTAGTTACCGGTTAAAGCCCTAGCTTTGCTGCTCCGCCGTTCACCATCTCGGAGCCTTCGGTTGCAGTAATATACGGCGGCTGATAGAGCCACCGTGCTACTCCAGCCTTTTTGTTCAGAACCACCGCTGCCTTGTTTCACGGATACTTGCTTCACAGATATCATATTGATCTTCCTTCTCGATCTAGTTTGTTATGCCAAAAAAATTTCATTACCCAGATAATCTTCAGTTCTTTAATTCTTCGAGAGGAGAGTAAATAATCATGCATAAGATTAATATACCCGTCACTCGGTACCCATCTCAATTAACTGTCATTGTTATGTAACCATTGTAGAAGTACTTATGCTCTAGTAATTAGTCTTCCTGTTATCACCATAAAGTATATGTTGACCTGATTATAATTCAATCAAGCTAAACCTCAATCAAATTTTATAATATGACTACAAGAATGATTATCATGTGTACTGTGATTTTAAAACAAATGACGTGTATTGTATGCAGGTTTACTGTATAACCTTTTATGGTCAAAATTAGTACTTGTCTTTTGGTGTGAGATTTAAAACTTTTTATATGTTCAAAGATTATACCCAAAATGACATAACAAATGGAAGAAAGATAGTGTTAATATCTTGGCAAAAGCAAAACCACAAAACCCACATATATGGACTTCAGATTTTAATTAAAGATAAAAGGCTTTAACTCAAAGTGAAAGAGTTGTATTTTGACTTTTGAGGCTAGATTAACATGCAAATATAAACTTTAAGATTTTGAAATTTCTTTCTAAATTGATAAAATTATATCATATAAACACAAACAGAAGAATGCTAAAGTTAATTTATTATAATAAATCATCTCAAATTTGAATATAAAAAGGGCTATTTTGAAATATTAAACAACTTTCTCACTTACTCTTGGTGCACCGCTAACTTCTTAGCACTTTATGACCTTGAGCCATTAAAGTTTATAACCCGAATTCACACATTCATATGAAAACAAGTAGAAGTTGTCATGTTTCCTTGCATGACTTTTACCTTGAATCACTTTCATCCTCTTCATGAATGGTAGCCATCATTTCCCAAAACTACATTACACATGTTTATTATAACCATCGGATCAAAAGCCAACATTTTACCCCTTCTTTGACAATCTATTAACAATTCACAATCATTTTCAAAACCTTAGTATATCTATCACTTGATTAAAACCTTAGTATATCTATCACTTGATTAAAGTCCAAAAATACATTTAAACTCTTTAACAATCAATATACCTGGTCTTGTAATCTTATTTGCATTATAAACCTTCTCATTTAGATATAAAATCAAACACCTCCAAGGTGGTCTAAAATCACTATTTAAAATCTTTAAAATGATAATTCTACTGCTGAATTCAAAGAAAGATGTATAAAGTTGGATTTAATCAACAAACCTAAATTTCTAAACCCAATATTCTTTTTAGAGTGCAGAAAGAACACTAAACATGCCAATGAATAACGATAGAGGATGGATGTATAAGATGACTGATTGCAATGGATTCCTTTCTCTTGATTTCTGCAACAAATTAGATGAGTTCTTAGATTTTGCTTATTCCAACACGAGATTTGTCGATAAAAGACATGTTCAAGGTGTCTTAGAACTTTGTATCAAATGTCCTTGCTCCATATGTCAAAATACTCATTATAGAACTAGGGATGATGTTAGAACTCATGTGATGTCAAAAGGTTTTATGCCTAGTTATACAACTTGGTATAACCATGGTGAAACAAGCAAACATATTCAACATGTGGGTCAATCTCTTAATCATGGGGGAGATTATGATGATGAGGTTGATGGTTGCACTCAAATTGTAATGGATGCAATGGATCCTAATGACTTTAGTGACTCTAGTCACAATAATACTTGGGAAGAACAAGACCCAAATCCAGATGCTAAGGGATTTTATGACATGTTACAAGATTCCGATGAACCTTTATTTGTTGGATGTCAAAAATGGTCAAAGTTAGAAGCTGCATCGAGACTTTTGAGCTGGAGGTCTGAATGTAATGTACGCGAGACGACATACACTAAAATACTTTCCATATTTAAAGATACTAATATAGTATCATAGTAAATCATAACATATGTTTTCTTATCCTTATAGGTTATGCAAGGGTCAAGTGTTAACATTTAACATTTGAAATATATCGCACAAATACCACTTCGTTACATTCAATCACATAAGGGCTATTTTGTCAATGGTTATAAGTTTCACACTTTAAAACACGGGGAAGGACGAGTCACACACAATAGTGGTGTATGTGTAAAAGGGTCAAGTTATGATGAGAATGAGTTTGACTATTATGGATTGTTAGAACAGGTCCTCGAGGTTGAATATCATAGTAATTTAGGTCCTTGCATTGTTGTGGTGTTCAAGTGTAATTGGTTTGATCCGGTTAAAAGCGTAAAGGTTAACTCTAAACATAACTCCGTTGATATCAAATTCAAGTCCAAGGGATGTATCAACGACCCATTTATCTTAGCATCACAAGCAGCTCAAGTTTATTATACTTCATACCCTTCAAAGACAAAAGATTTGAAAGATTGATGGGTTGTTGTTAAGACAAAGCCTAGGGGTATATATGAAATAGCAGAATGTGTTAGTGAAGTTGCAGATGATGATAATGTGGATGAGGAACATTTTTTCCAAGAAAATGAAAGGTTTTTATGTACAACGAATATAGACAAGAAAGATGATCCTGTATGTCTTGTCTCACAAGATGAAATACAAGAAGTTGGTGAAAATGCATATGTAGAGGATGTTTCTATTTATGATAGTGATGAGGAAGAAGAGTTTGAAGATATAGATGAGCATTCAGACGAAGAATCTCAATTGAATTTGTCTTATCATTAATGATGAAATGTAATTAGTTTTGAATTTATAATTTTTAGTTTGAGCTAGGACATAAATTTAAAAGTAATATACTAATATATATATATCTTTAACTAATTAATTCTCACTTTTTTTGTTATGCAGGTGACTACTCGCATATAGGTGCTACTCTTATGATTCTACTTGTATACTCAATACATGTTTATTTATTGTATTTTGTATATGTATCTTGTTTTAAGAGCATATTCCTTACTAATCAATTTTTTTTAGTTATCATGGTACATAGTAGAGGTAGAGGAGGTGAAGTTCTGAGAGGTGCTGAGGGTGAAAGTAAAGGTACCCATAGTTTAGGTAGAGGTACTGAGGGTGCATGTAAAGCTATTGAGGGTGCAGGTAGAGGTACTCTGAGTTTAGGGAGGGGTACCATGGGTGTAGGTAGAGGGACTCATGGTTCAAGTAGAGGTACCTACAATTCACACAAATTTGGTGGAGTATCAATACCTAGTACATATGTTCCACGGTTTCTCGAGGACGATACTAATTCTGATGATGGTGATGTCCTTGGCATAGAGTCACTATAGAGTCCGCAGTCACCACAAGCTATGCATGCTTCGAATGTCATCGAGCTGACCCCAATTCTTCCACCAAATAGGGAGCGGATTAAAGTTCAAGCAAATCAGTATGCATATAAATTGAAAATATTTTACCTTTTATAAAAATATTTTATAGTCAAATACTAATTGTGTTGAATTGTTTTTATTCTGTAAGTTCGTTAGCATCAACCCTCCTAGAGAAATTACTCGCATATTGCATAGCATGTTTGATGGTCCGTGGACATCATGGAAACACATCCCACATGAGTCTCGCAAGAGACTTTTTGACTATTTCAAGGTTCAAAATTATTCGTAGTTGATTATAAGTTAACATACAAACACTTAATTTTATCCGGAAATGCACTAACAATGATAAGTGTTTATGTATAGCAATTTTTTCATTGGGACACCGAAGCAGATGCTAGTGTTCTAAAAGCATGGGAAGAAATAATGAAAGCACGAATAAAGGATGCAATACACACACAAAGAAAAAAAGCAATGACAAAGGCAAAACAAGCGGGCTTTGATGTTGAGGTGGATATGTCTGTTATCGTCCCCTATTGTCCAGCATGGATAAAGGAGGCACATTGGATGCAAATGATTCAGAAGGTATGTAATGCCTATAAATAGTTAGTCAATTTAAGTTGTCTTAATTTATTATGTATTTAATTAATTTTATCCTAATTAGGAGTATTTTAAAATTTTGTTTTGACCGGTAATAAGGTGGAACACCGATAAATGGAAAAAACTGTCACAAGTTAACACAAAAAACAAGGAGGCATTGTTGGATGGGTCAATCGGTAAGCATATCATAGGGTCCGTGAGCTTTCTTGTTACTAAGATGAGATGCGTAATATACTATTCTATCTTTAAATTTTTAAATATGAGTCACTTTTACAATGTCTTGGAACTTATATATTTTTTAACGACCATTTTTATACATTGATTGTAGGAAAAAGAAGCAGGTCAAGTGTTGCCTTGGAGTAACCATTTTATGAATTTTCGTATAACAAAAAGTTCATGGGAAGTGATTGCTGCAGGGACAGGGAGCCGGAATTTGTTAGCTCGAAATCAAAACGAGTGTTGATAAAATTCATTATGTTATTGTAGTTCTTGTCGGTTAATTATATTAATCATTTGATATATGTTATATATTTAATTAATAGGAGTAGTATCTTAAGGGAATGGTCGATAAGTATGGGCCGGATAATGCGTCTCATCCAATTGGAGATTTTGATGTTTGGGATGTGTTGACAAGACAATCAAGTACTCGCCGTGCATCATCTATTGTACCATCAAGTGCAGCATTTGCTGAGGTTAGTGTGCGTATTTTTTATAATTCATTCGTGAAACATTAATGATTATCAATTGCCACATCTATATATAACTTTCAATTAATTATTTCCAAGAATTTGCAAGCCTGTGTCAGATCATTATGTGCTTATTTCAGTTTTATTAGATAATATGGTGTACAACACATTACAAAGAGTATGATGTTGTGTCAAAATAAAAATCATAGTCAAATACTTTGTGTATCATCAAGAAATCCTTTATATCTTTATTAAATAAAATGTACTTGAATAATGCTTAATTTGTGAAACATGTTGTAATAAACTCTATAGTCTAAAAATTAATAATATATATTAAGCCTTCTTGGTTTTATTATTTGTCATTTTAATGAGTTATATTTGTTTATAAATCATATTTGGTTGTGATATGCTTTCATAATATGTAGGTACATTATTGGAAGAACAAAGGCAAGATGCCAAAGCGCGAGAAGACGTGCTTCGAAAAGAAATAGAGGAGCTTCGTAAGCGAGATAAAGAACGTGAAGCTGAGATGCGTAAACGAGATGAAGAACGTGAAGCAAAATTATGAGCAACTCAAGAAACTTTGAAATTGACTCAAGAAGCTGCAAAAAAGGAAATGGACGATAGGTTGGTTGCATTCGAACGACGTTTCCTTTCCCGTAACCATCAACCTCCTGTAGAGACATTTTACTACATTTTATTTAGGATTTATTGAGCGAAATACATTATAATATTGATATTCTGTATTTTATAAAATTTATGATTGCATGCTCTATTCTGTGAATGAAATATATTTTTATATTAAAATTATGTATTGAATTGGAATATGGATAAAACGGGTAATTAAAAATGTATTAGATATGGTATTGATAGAAAAAAACAACAAAAACGTCTCTAAATCATTGGTAAATTTAAACTATAATAAATAATAAATAATCACGCTTTGTAGAAAAATCGTTGATAAACAATTGGTAAAGTTTAATTTAAATAAATAATAAAAATACAAAGCGTCGGTAAATTGTCAGTAATTGTATTGATTTTGTCGGTAATTCGTTGGTAAAATTTCGTAGGTAATTCCTCGGTAAAATTGCTCGTTGGTAATTCGTCGGTAATAAATAAAGTTTATTAAAAATATAAAAATAAAAATTGTCCATAATTCATCCGTAATGTTACGTCGGTAGTTCGTTAGTAAAATTGTGTCTGGATTTCGTAGGTAAAATTGTGTGGGGATTTTTTCGGTATAAATTGATTTTTAATAGAAATACAAAAATAATTATCATCGGTAATTCATCAATACAAATAATATATAATTAATTTTAAAAAATAAGTTTTGTTAGTATGTCGTCGCTAATTTTTGTCGCAATTACGTTGGTAGTATTTTTTTGTATTTTTAATAAGTATTATTGTTTATAATTAGTAAATATTCTAATATCTGATTTTCGACGATATAACGACAAATATTTCGTCGGTAACATTTGAAAAATCGTCGGTAAGAACTGCAAACCAAACTTTTTGGTCGGAAATTCGTTAGAAATGCCTTTTAGAGACAATTTTCCGACGATTTTCTCCGTTGTTAATTGACAAATTTCTTGTAGTGGATTGAGATGATTCAAGCGGCCACACAAGCTAGACTCAGAGCGCCACAATCAAATTTTGAAGAAATTAAATTAATGAACTTCATAAAAGATAATTTGTATCAAGAAATATTTCCCAAACATGCTTGTATCAGATTGACATATATGTATTTTAAATTTGATGCTCTAATTCCCTCTTATATTAATATTCAATTTCTATATTTAGTTATGAAATAGTGAATATCATAAGTATCAATACCCGATATATTAATTTTTAGAGCGTGGTCGTTGTGGTTTGCTCAAATTATGTATTTGGTTTATGGGTCCGAAAACTTATGGGTTTGGTCCCTATTAACCCGACACTACAACTAAATGGACATTTAGTGACGGAAAGCTATAAGAGCTTAGTGAGTAAACCAGACTATCAATCATATAAACGCATGTATAAAATCACATATAGATAACAGTACGCATATCATGAATATGCCAGCCTCTCGTAGACCAAGGGCAGCAATACGAGTCACAGTACTGTACTAATTCTGAGCCACTACTGCACATAGCAGTAGGCTGAATAACACATATAATGAATACATGATTGTATTCCAATGTAATAACACAGATGCTGCACATATGAATAATAGTCTAGAAGACTCACCTTATGAATAAGTTCTATAGCAGTCCACAAGATGATTATGATTCAGTGAACACGCCAATGACTAGTCTCTACGTGTATAAAACAAATAATAAATATTAAAACACCTGCTACTGCTGAAACAAAAACTGAACAGGCCGGGCATGTGAACGCCCGTGCTTTCTAAAGGCATGCCCGTGCCTTGCAACTCAGGCCTAGTCGAATCTTTCAGTTTTGGGCTTACCGGGCCGGACACGCTCGTACCTCACATAGGTACGCCCGGATTTCATGAACAAAGGCGGTCACAGTCACAGGCATGACCGTACCCTCCATAGGCACGTCGTGCCTCTCTGGTTTCAGCAACAGTTCGCTAACTGTCTTGTTGTTTTCCGGCCAAAAACCCATAGAAATTCATTTTTTAACACTTCTAATCACGCAGGGGTGTTTTCCTATACCCCAAACAACTAAAAACAATATCTAACTCATAAATTAACATGCTTTGATCCTTAAATCCATACTTGACCTATTATAAGCTTGAAAACTATAAAACTCCACATACCTCAAGATCCTATGAAGAAGGTGATGATTTGATAGCTTAACAACACTGATTTTCTTGATTCTTAATTGAAGATGAGATTGGCCAGCCTTAAGTCACGTAAGTATGTAAGTATGCCGTGAATGGGTTTTGCAAGTTTTCACTTGTGAAAGTCAATTATATATATGAAAGTTTCCTATAAGTGCATAAATGGTCCCTTGACTATTTAAGTTCTATTTTGACGGTTTTGACCCCTCTAGTTTTATAACCACATCTTATCATATATAATCACTTATAACACATATAACACTTATACATTTCTTGTATCTAATTAGAACTAATAAAAATCTGGGTGTTACAATACTCTAATTTCTGATACACTAAATCCGTTTTCAACCACTACATCTTTAAGAATAAATCTGAGATTTATGATGATGATTTTGGATTTTTTTTTCCAGGACTTTACCGGGGTAGATTCCACGGGAGCATGGTTTGCTTATTGACCTTATATCGCTATATACATTTTGTACTTTGTCATCTTCCTGTTATAAAGTAAAAATTTCCTCTCTTTATTCTTAATTTGTTGATTTAAAAAAACTAATTTTTTTATGGTGTAGAAACATAAAATCATCACACAATCCCCAATTCATTTTGAATCTCAAATTATGCTTGAAAAGGGAGAAATGCCACTTCAGATTGAATCTCAAATTGTTCCTGATCCATTTTGGCTTAAAACTTCAAAGTTCAAACCAGAAGAACAAAAGAATCAATGGACAACACAGAAAAATGTTCATTGTATCTTCAAAGAGGTTGTGAATCCAAGTGAAACTAACACTCAAGGACCTATTTCTACATGGGGACTTAAACCCTCTTTCTTCTCTGTGTGCAAGAACCTAATTTCTGGTACCTGGATTCAGGGTGCACAAAACTTCGTTCCCAAGTACTCTGGGAATGTTCATTTTGGGAATGACAATGTCGCACCAATTCTGGGATACCGAGATATAGTTAGAAAAAGCATAAAAATTAAAAAGGTTTCATTTGTGGAAGGACTAGGCCACAATTTGTTTAGCATAGGCCAGTTCTGTGATAAAGACTTGGAGGTCACGTTCAAGAAAATCTCATGTTCAGTCACAACAGAAACGTGTGATGTACTTCTAGCTGGAACTAGAAAGTCCAATTTGTATTCAATTGACTTGAACAATTACAACACCATGACCTCAGTATGTCTCTTGAGTAAGGCCTTATCGGACTTAACTTGGCAATGGCACAGGAAACTCTCTCACCTCAACTTCCATAACATAAACAAGTTAGTAACTGGAGATCTGGTGAGAGGCCTGCCAAAGTTGAAGTTCAACAAAGATCACCTGTGTGCAGATTG
>JAUEJL010091922.1:0-14123 GCA_032274825.1 Drosophyllum lusitanicum
TTAATGGGGAATGATTGATTATATTCCACCAAAACAAGCAATATTAATCATTACCATTCTCATTCCTTACCCTCTAAAACCCCCCAACCAAGCACCCCCTCAGTAGGGCTTGCGCGTAGGTCCCTACTACCAGGCTTATTAGTTATACCACTATGTGAACTACCATTTCTTGTACTGCTGATGAGGTGAGCTATCACTTTCTTACTCCTTATGCTAAAATGACTGTTCATGTGTGATATGTACTGTGATATGTGTTGTGATATATATATATATGCGCAGCTGGGCCCTTGTTATTTATGCGCAGCTGGGCACTAGTTATTTATGTGCAGCTGGGCACTTACCCGCCTATGTGGCAATGATTGATGTTGATGTACTTATTACCTGAATACGTGTTATCCGCTATAATATGCAAGTATTGTGTTAGCTCACTAAGTTTTATGCTTACCCGTGTGTAATTAATATTTTCAGGACCGTCTCGAGTAGACAAGGACAAGGCTGCAGCGTGGCAACATATTTTCTTTCGCAATTTTAACAACTCCTCTGATATTTTAAATTGAAACAATGTTATTCTTTTGACTGTAAGTCCTGTGTGTTTGGCAGGTGATGATTATGATACGATTTTAAAGATTTACCGAACTTAAGTTTTAATGAATTGAAGGGGATTATTATTTTATTACTATATTTTTTTAAAAAAATTGGGGCGTTACAAGGCTACAGTAATCTCAAACTCTTTGTGTCTTTGTCGTTTTTCATATAAACTACTATCTTTTTTCTAACCCCTTACGGTATAAGTGAATTGGTGTAACCTTGTCATCAATTGATTTATTTTCTTGTTTCTTCGCTATTAGGCCACACGTAGTGGTCAACCCGAGAGCTTTCGGGTAAGTGTGGGTTGAGTGGGTTCCTTCGGGAACACCACTACTACCCTTTCGGGTTCCTCCCCTACTTTTCATTTTCGGTTTCGTGAACCCGAGAGAAATGAAGCTTTATTTCTTTTTTTTGGTTTTGTAAATAGAGTAGGAGAGAGAAAATGTTTGAGTTAATTGGGAAGGGTGCTACTTGGGTTTTGAGTTAATTTGGATTGAAAAGAAAAAAGTAAAAAAAAATGATATGACAGTTATATGACATTTGAGTTGATTTGAAAAGTAAAAAAATGAAGCTTACTCATGGTCTAAAGTAAGCTTTGAATAAATTTCCTGTCACATCATGTTATTTGTTCCTGGATCTTTAAGATTAGGTTTCTGGATATAGCGATAGACATGTTCACCTCAAGGTAATTGGGACTGTAATCAAGATATTATCACATAAGTGAAAATTGTACGAAAATTTAATTAAATTTGTTTTAGTTATCATTATATATAATTAATTTTAAAAATTTAAAAATAATACAATTAATTTTCATAATCCTTTCGTTGTATTCAAACAACTTTTTTATGTGTCTGTTGTTTAGTTATCATTGTATATAATAAACTTTGCCGTAACTTCCATAGTATACAACAAGTTGCATACAATGTGAGAATTATGAAAGTTAGTTGTATTATTTTTTTTAAAATAAAATTGATTATATATAATGATAACTAAGATAAAGTTTATTATATTTTAATGTAATTTGCCCTTTGTTAATCGTATAGGGTATCTATCTTAGTTACCTCAAAATGAGTAATTGATTTCAAGACAATGGTTACTACATAAAAATTTAACTAAAGTGTGAATTGGTTGTCTAATAAACACAATAGCGAGTAATTAAATGTTTGATACACATAATAGAAATTTCTAAAGTCTGATACACATAATAAAAAAATGTGATACACACAATAGAAATTTTTAAATGTTTGGTGAACTAACCGCTTAAAATTATAAACGTTTTAAAAAACCGTGACAAGTGAATTAGACTAAACCAGTTTTGATATAAAAGTAAAAATTATTTAAACGGATTGTCCTTTAAGATATGGTCAAATCACACTCTTAGTCCTTTATTTGAAAATTTTGCAAATTCAGTTCTTATATTTCAAAGGTTGAACACGTACTTAGCCGTTAACTTTAATAGAGTTGTTGTTAGACTTATCAAAATAACAATTTTACCCTTTTTAATACTACATAATGGGCCCTTTAGTAACAAATAAATAAAATAAAATTACTTTTTGATTTTAAATTCATCTATTTTTTAGTAAAACTTCATTTGTTGACAAATAAACATTTATATATTAATTTTTAGTTTTTAAATAATTTGTATTCTTCAATCGTTCTCTTCTTCTTCATAGTGTTCTTGAAGAATTCATTAATCATTTACACAAATCGGTAATCTTAATAACAAATCAGGATGAATAAGAAAATACAGACACACACTCGAAGAAAACACACACACACACTCGAAGAACACACCCATCTAGATGCACACAAACTTGAAGAACATAAACACAAACACACACACACACATATGTACATAGTGGAAGAAAAAACCAGACTGATTCTATAGCTAAGTATTCTATAACAGTGGATTATAACTACCCTCGATTTGATCCATCCCAATGATGGTAACACACACACACAGACACACTTGAAGAACACATCCATCTAGACGCACACAGACTTGAAGAACATAAACACACACACACACACACACACATGTACACGGTAAAAGAAAGAACCGATTCTATTGCTGAGTATAATATAACAGTGTATTCTAACTACCCTCGATTTGATCCATCCCAATGATGGTAACACACGCGCACACACTCTCAATGAACACACACATGGCCACACACACACAACTATATTTAAATATGAAATGTGGAAAGCATCTACAACAAGATCATGGGGGCGGTGGTTGCAAACCCCAACACAAACCCATATTCACACATATACAACACACAACACAAACACACACACACACTCCTACAGCCCCAAACCCATATTCAAACACTAATATGAACCTAAATATACAACTCTTAATAAAAAATAATGAAAGAAAAATCCCTAAATCGAAGAATACACACCTACAACTAGATATCTCACATGCAAACACGAGCCCGCTACCGAAATCACCACATATAAACACTATCTCAAGAGAATAGAAGTAAAAGAAGAAGACCGAGGGGATGACGATGATGGCGGTGGTGGAGTCGACTTGTTGCTGGATTTGATGGTGGCCGGGAGTAGGTGGTCGCCGGAAGAGGATGATGGCCGACAATATTCTTGTTAGAATAGGAGAGAGTGTGTGTGTATTATGAAGGGTGTTTGAGTTTTTTTGTAACGTCCCAATTTTTTTAAACAACGGATCAGAGTAAATTGCGGAAATATCATAAGTAATTAACAGTCGATTACAATATCCCAAAATTACAATTCATCGATTCACGTTTGACAAAAGTTCTCATTATAAACTAAAAATCTTTCATAGCGGTGAGCTGTCATCACTGTCCGAGATCCATGGTGGTCCCGTCCTGAAAGAATAAAATTAACCACAGTAAGCGCGAGGCTTAGCGAGCATACTACTTATATAGCAAAACAGTTTAACATGGTCATAATCACATATCATACTTTCCTACCCGCTACCGTAGTAGTCGGTCGAACCATACCCATTGCCGAAGCAAGCGGTCGTACATACCTGATTTATAAAATCAGTCATCATACCCGACACCTAAGTGTCGGTCGAAACATAATCGTTGCCGAAGCAAACGGTCGCACATACCTGACTCATAAGAGCTGGTCGTCATACCCGGCACGCAAGTGTCGGTCGAACATACAACACATACCCGGCACACGAGTGCCGGTCGAACATACAACACATACCTGGCACACAAGTGTCAGTCGAACATACAACACATTCTCAGTTAAAACATGATTGATATATAAGTGAGGATACTCACGTGAAGGTAGTCTCAGTCACAACTATTGACAATTTACAGAATTGCAAGATCAACAAGTCCGATAGCAAGAGCCTACATCACAACTCAAGAATCAATGCCGGGTACGAGTTCTTGACTCCAGTTACACAATTCCTAAGTCCAATAAGTTGGACAGGCCATAGTCGGACCATCTCTCTTTAAGTCGGACCAACACCCTAGGTCGGACCAACCTTCTAGGTCGGATTAAGCGAAGGTCGGAGCGAGCGAAGGTCGGACCAAGCGAGGGTCAGACCGGGCGAGGGTCGGACCAAGTCCATCTTGGTCGGACGTAACACTGAACTTCCAGACACCATTTTTACAAAATCAAACTCTTTCAAAATTATTTTGTCGCCAAAACACTTCTCCACTTATAAAAACAAACCCTTATCAATATTTTGGGTGTTTTAACAAGTTTAAAATCCAAAACTATCCAGTCTTTTTCTCAGTTCATACCCTCTCTCGAAAACTCCATTTCAGGTGTAAACCTCACAAAAATCATGCAAGAATCCACCCAAAATTGTATCTAAATGATCATAGAATGATAGTAAACATTACCTGATGTTCTTTTAGCAAATTCCTTGCAGTTTGGATCACCAAGAATGAAGGTTCTAGCTCTCCCCTGTTCTTGTTCTTCGATACACACATAAAACACATAGTACTCACTAATTTGAAGAATGGAACAGTGCAATGGCTCTTGGGGGCTGAGCCCTAATTATATATATATATATGTGTGTGTGTGTGTGTGTGTGTGTGTGTGTGTGTCTCATAAGGCTTTAAGCCCAACTAACAATAAACAACCTAGGCCCATCAAGAATAACTCACTAATATCTTTGATACTACTAATGGTCTAACCCCACCAATACTTATTTAGTTAGTCAATTAAGCCCAACTCAGCTTTAATAAATTCACCAATTGCATAATTACATCGAACATAATGATCATATTAACAATAAATATTCTTTTATTTATTTTCCAGAAATTGGGTATTACATAGATAACCCTAGACTCCTCTAGCATTGTTATTGTCATTACTTGAAAATGAAACACTCAGGTCAACATAATGTTGGTGAGCTTGTAGGTTTAGAAGTAAAACATAATTGCTATGAACAAAATTTAGTAAGGACCAATATGCACATATAACATTCCAAGAACTTTAGTAATATAATGAGGAATCCGATCCACAAGGATCACTAGACATCTACACTTAGTCTTCTAATCTATCGTCTACCAGTTGGAGCTAAATAGCTGGCACAATAGTCATAAAGGCATCCATAGTCATAACCCACAGCGGTTTCACAAACCTGTACATATCACATAATTTGTCCAAAATAAGCATGCAAGTACTTAAGTCAACACGGCATACAATAACATAAAAAATAGTTTGAGTGTCATTTTCTCCCGAGAAAACATATATGAAAAAGGGGTCACGAGTACTCACCTTAGTAGTGGATAAATCACAGGGATATTAAAGCACTCGATAATCTACAAGGAATTCAATAAATAAGTTACATTCGGTCAAGGCGTAAAGCCTTTCTATAGTTACCCCGAGTTGATGGGTGTTATAACACCCATGTGTAGCATTTTAATTAAATGTTACCTTGGTGTTACGTAGGCTCGTATATACTTTGGACCTAAATACATATTTTATATTTCAAATTTTAAAGCTTTAATTTGTTTTTTAAGTGTTACAATTGAATCCTGAAAATTTGGGTTCACCTTGTGTATTTTTAAAATAACCCAAACGACTTAATTAAATCCTTAAAATTTTTAGTACAGAGACTAATGTGTCTCTAGTATTTTACATAATTTTCTCAGAATTTATAACCTTGTTTTATTATTTTTAAGGAATTATTCAAATCAAGATAATCAGAATGTGTACTCGACACGCGCAACATAAAGTTTGTAATTAACTAAAATAGTAAACAATCTTAATAAATTCTAAATTTTTTACAGTAGGTTAAAGACTTATAAAATATAACCAGAATTATTTTCAAATATTTATCACGAAGTACTGTGTGGGTTTTTGTTGTGCCAAAGTCATTGAACAAAACTGTCAGGATGTTACTACTTTGCGCACTCAAACGGTTTTGACCATTTAAATGTCCAAAACTCATCATTTTCATATGAAACCACTTGGGAAATAAAGTATACTCAATGAACTTAGTTTTAGACCCAAAATTCGAATTTTAATCCCTAAAACTGGCCGAGTTATGGCCTTCCAAAGTACGTGTATATTTCTGCCCAGATTCTAGAATCATAATAGGCTTGCTTTTGATCAAATAAACCAACCCCTAGTGTTTGATATTCAACCAAACTCATCAAAATCATCACTTTATGTGTTATTTAGATGTGTTTGATCCATATTATGATCCATCAACTAGAGTTACACTTAAAGAAACAAGAAAAAGAAGTTTAAAGATATACAAGATTGAATACATACCAAAAACTCTTCGAAAGACGATCAAAGTAACTAGCTTTCTTGAGGAATTGAAGAACAACTATAATGGAGGTGTGGGAGGGATGGAAAAATGTCGATTGAAGGGAGAAAGGAGCTGGAGATTTTGATGGGGGTGGGTTTGGGTGATTAGGAAGTTTGTTTAAAGATTAGATGATGTATGGATAATTTTATTTGAATTCAAATTTAAGTTTTTGGTTATCCCCCCTCCCCCTTTTTCTTCACTTTGGCCGATTTTAACACACACACACACACACACACACATATATATATCATTTTTTATATTATATTATTAACCTCTTGAAATTTTATTGATGCATTAATTGTTGAGCTAATTAACCATTAGTGTGATTGTAACGTTTTTTAAAACTTTTGTATGCTTTTAACATCTTTCATTTAGTTACTAGTATTAATTATTATTATCGTATGTCTTATTAACATATTTTATTTCTTTGATGTCTAAATTTATCCTTACTTTGCATTGAATACGTTCGTTCGAAAAAATATGTGCACTAGGAATGAGTTAAATGTCCCGTCGTCATAAAAACTTAGGTTTCTCTCATTTGCTAGCACGACTACATTATTTGAGGATTTAGACATACCTAGCACTTTGAATCTAACATCTACTAGGTTTTAGATATCATACAAGCACATAAGTGTAAGTTGTATAGCTGACAATGGTTTACAAGTTAAACCCAACTAACCTTATTCAGGTGACGGATGTCACAGAATCAAAATAGATTCAAGGTTCTTGGTTCTTGACTCTTGTCACCTTCATCTTCATTCGGGTTAATCATCGATTTAGGGTTCTTTGTTCTTCATTATGATACCTTCATCTTCAGGTAAATTAATATTTCTCTATGATGTTTGTCCTAAAACGGGTTTCTTCACATCAAAAAGCTTTTGATTTTGGAAACGAGATGTGGGTTTTTGAACGAAGCCAAATAAATCGATGATTCTTGTTGGGTTTCTAAATCAAATATGGGTTTTTTTATTGTTATTCATTGTTTGGTTTTTAGGGCTTCTTTATCCATTTGTGTTTCGGGTTTCGTTTGTTCCGATCTACTCAAAGGTTTAAATTACAGTTTTGTTTGAGTTATTAGGTTTTGATTGTGTTATCAGTTTATGAGTTTTGATTGATCTCAGTTTACGATTGTTCTAGCGACCGATATAGGTTTGCGGCTTCATCAGTTTGTTCATACACATTTCATTGATCTGGATTTGGAATTCCAAGCACGTGATTTGTTCAGATCTAAAATATTGATGGTTTTAAGATTCAAGTTTCATCTTTTGTGATTATGTGATTCAAGCTTCAGATTTGAGTTTCCTGTTGTAAATTTTCGATTCCGATTCCAACTTGTTGTAAACTTTATTTTGTGTGTGTTATTAGATTATTATTCCTTCCGGTGATTTTATGATATTAAAGATGAATAATTGTGTTCTTCATTTTTTTTCTTTATGAATTACTGATTTGGCAAAGAATTAGTAATGTGGCATTAAAAATAGACAGAAAATTAGAAAATTATCGGTTACCTATTCAATAGGTAACCAGATACATCAAATATTAACTTTTGGAAGTATAATACCCTAAATGGCAATTTTAAAAATTTGATACAAACAATAGCAAAACATGACAAGTTGAATATATTCGGTGAAATAATCCCTTTCTCGCTTTATTTTAATTTTTATGTTCGGGTGTTAGTCTTTATATTTTGCTCACCTTAACTCCCGCCTCAACACACAGGTATAAAACATCTTGTTTATTATGAAAAATGTTAGGGGAGTTGAAATTGGAGTGTGAATATAATGCTAGTAATTAAAATCATAAATGTAACTGTAACTAGTAAGTTATACCAGAAAATACAAAATATTTGTTATAAAATGATTATTTGTTAAAGTATTTTTATTTAAATAAATGCTTGAAAAGATATAGAATAGTAATACATGACTGACTTTTACCATTTTGCTTAAAATGCGCACACACTTTAACACTTTTATTATCACAGAGCTCTTATTTGTTGCTAAGAAAAGGTGATAAATAAAAAATAATTATACTTATGCAGGTTGGTAAAAATGCTTCGCCTGTCTTGGCAGAGGTGTCATTCCACCCACACTAAAGTTGACTTCCTCATCAAAAGTAGGTTGACTTTCACCAATACTTTCCTTACTTCCATTGACCTCTTCGATTTCATCTTCTTGTTGGCCTTCGGATCTAATTATCTCATCTTTGATGTAATCTAGTGTGAACACGACCTACAACAAAGATCAACATAATTTATTAGTATACAACACTTGGAAGCTGAGTGAGCCATCTATGGTACAAGTCAGTAATGCATATATATACCTCCTCCATGGATAATCTTATACGTGGATCTTTACATAGACAGTTCAATGTCAATTGTATAATACTCATAAACTGATCGTTGTCATAAGCGATTCCAGGGTCAACCATCTCAGAAAACTTTTTTTCTTTTACTTGTAAAATAACCTACAAAAAACCGGTAAATATTTAAGGAAGGAAAAAAGCAGCAAAAATCATGTTTCAAAAAACCGGTAAATACCCATTTTAGTAAAGTTTGGCCTTTTAGTCGGGTATCTGTTGGACTTCGACCCGTAAGTAGCTCCAATAGGACAATTCCAAAGGCGAAAACGTCTGTTTTAGGCGTGGCTTGCCCTCTTTCGGTATATTCTGGTGCCAAATATCCGAATGTGCCTATTATGAAGTGATTCGACGAGTTTTCGGACTCGTTTCCAATTCTCGCAAGCCCAAACCCTGCAATCTATGAATAATCTCGAGGCTTAATTAGTCTTGACCATATATATTAACTAACACACATTAATTAAGGGCTGTTGACTTACCAATGGTTCAAAATCATGTGTCAAAAATATGTTCTTGGGGCGAATGTCTCCATGGGTTATGTTATTTTCGTGCAAATGGTACAATCCTCTAGCTACACCAACCGCGATTTTCATTCTTTCCACCCATGTCAAATCACGTCTAGACTTTTGATCTATATATTATATATCTCATGTTAATTAACCTCTCAAAAATATATAATTATATACTCTTTCTCTTTCTGATTAAGGCACATCCTTTTCAGCTTAATTTTTTTTAACTTAAAATAATTAAGATAATAAGTCGAAATCATGAAAAATAATAAAGCTGAAAAGATAAGCTTATAAATAACTAACCGCACGAGCTTATAGTTAAACTCATAACACGCTAGATGTGTTACGACTTACGCTTTAAGAACTGAACTTACGTGACAGATGTTGATCTAGTGAGCCATTGCACGCGAACTCGAAGACCAGCAATCTCGGGATTTGATCCAAACAAGTTCCTAACAACATGATCACGTTCTCGTGTCGTGTTTTTTCAAGCGCTTGCACCTCCGACTTGCACTTCTTTACATCTTTTTGTTCCTTAACGATGACATTTAGTTTACTACATTTAAGGATCCCGTAAAAAACAGCCTCGTTTTCTCCTCGATATATCAAATTCTCGGATGAAAGTCGATTCGTTGCATCGACAAGCTCCGAATAGGAAAAGTTCCTAGTTTGCCACGTACTCATCGGTCTCGTGCTGTTACAAGTTTTACATTTCTTCTGATCTGGTTGTACCTTCTCCTCCGGCAACGGTGTTTTTTCAAGGTCACTGGTAGAGTTCTCCTGTTCTTCCCCTTGTGCTTCGGTCAGCGTTGACAATTGATTTATCTTGTCGTCTTGATTATTGCCTGATGTTAACATGCTGTCACTAATGCTAGTTCGTGTGCTAGTAGAACTTGTACCTATTGTTAATTTAACGACGATTTATGCTCTTTATTTTTTTAATAATAAAAAAAATATTTCTATAACCAAATCAACTAATCCTAAAGAAACACAGCAAAATATAAATACAAAAAAGAAAATAAAAAAAAAATTAAGTTGGCTCTAAGTATATATTGAAGAAAAAGTTGTGGTTGAAATATATACTTACAAGAGGAATCGAACTCGATGCTAAAGAGATCTTCATCAGTTTGTGGTTCTCTGGTCGAAAATTTGTTATCGACCGGTAACATTTCGTTATATGATAGGTTTTTCGATGTCGATAGCCTTGGTCCTCTTAATTTTACTACCTGGTCGTTGCGTTTCATTGTTGATATCCCACACGAAAGCTTCTCTAAAAAATACTTCTTTTCTCTCTTCATTCTCCTAAAAGAGCCAGTAAACACAAACATGTTACGGGTAAGAAATGAAAAGTGAAATTCACTGATTTTGTTTCCTCATCTCTTCTCTTGATCCAATGATTCACTAGGATGATCATATCTATGGTAAGAAGATTTAACAGGAGGATAAAAGAAAATCGATCTTTTTGTTCAAGATATCACACGATGATCGACTTCTCAAACAATAAAAATACAAAAACCCGTTGTATTTTAACATATTGTAAGTAGTATACCTTTTAACATTCTTAGGATTTATTTATAACCAAAAAAAAAAAAGGAATCAAGTATATAAAATTCATGGGTTTACCTATCTAGTATCATCCATGTTGCATTCAATTTCTTAGATGCTTCAAATGCTGCATTCTTGGGTATAGGTCCAGCCACCAATTCGATTTTGAAATCCACCTGTAAACATATCATATATATGCTACTTCAATTCATATAATAACACACACTACATGTAATGTACCGGCCACCACACTGTTACATACATACATACATACATAATTGAGTAATTGGAGCTAATATTAACAATGTAATCATAGTATTATAATCTTAATTAATTACCTTTTGTGTTTCATATAGTTTTGATATTCGAATAAGATCGAGATTTTCCTCATACTCTTTCTTCATCATGGCAACTTCATCGTCCACAGCCTTTTGGTTTGCTCCAAACATGGAACTATCCAATCTGATCTTGTACCCCACTACAATCGCAAAGGTTTATAACAACTAAGTTCATTAGATGAAGGTATTTTGGTCTTTTCAAGTTCATGCATGAATTAGAAGGAATATATGGATAAAACAGTCGTAGAAAACTGTTATAAATGATTTGAAATGCTGTTAGCCTAGAACAGGATTAAAAAGAAATGAAAATCATACGGGGATGGCGAATTTGATGAATAACAGAAAGCAGAGTAAACGTATCTCCATCCTTCAACAAGAATCCATCAAGAACCCATCTCACAACACTCATTCTCACTTCTTTAGAAGCATCATGAACCAATACCACCCTTTGATTTTCATCTTGACTTTGACCTTCCATAGATGAATTTACATATACGTACACCAACCTGTACCAACGCCACCCTTTATTATTACAGAATGCTAGCAAGAGTACGTACAAGTGAAGCAGAAAGTACAAGTCATGGATGAAGTACAGTTTGTTTTGTGTATCCAATCCAACTTAGAGGGTGAGAGAGAAGGAGAGAAAAGAAATGAGTGTTGGTGGTAATAAATACAAGCAAAGGGTGTTTGGTGATTCCTAAGATCCGGAATGTAAGAAAGATTATTGTTTGAATTTAATGATGCCACCTATGTTTTTCTCTTGTTAATCACTTAGTTTTTGTTCTTAGGATTCTTACAAATTCGTGTTTTTTATATACGTTTTCTAGAGATGGATCTGACATTTGTGTTCGTCTAAGGTGATCATCAAAATAATACTAATAAGAGTTAATTACATTTTTGGTCATGTGGTTTGAATGAAATTTCACATTTAGTCTTTGTGCTTCAAAAATTACGATACATATTGATCCTTATGGTTTAGATTTTGTTTCAATGTTAGTCCTCAAAGCACTTGAAAAGACAAAACTACCCTTACCCTTTCTTTTATTCATTTTTTAAATTCTGAAATCATTTTCTTTTATTAATAAATAATCAAATTTTATGAGTAAAATGTAATTAACTCTAGATATAAATAATTACTAGAAAATTGGTTCTCTTTCAATCTCCCTCTCTTTTATTCCTTCCTCCCACCCACCACCACCACCCATCTCAACCTATCGCCACCCATTCACTAGAGTAGGTAACAACCACTAGCCACCACCTCCCCTTGGATAACAACCCTGATCTGTGCGTCACGGAAAGCAACATGAATAGAAAGGAAAATACAACCCAAAATCAAAAAACTTAAAGCAGCGTGAATCCATCACCACCGGCCACCAAACATCCCAAAATCAAAAGCAATGTGAATTGGAAGCAACAATAAAACCAACGCCTCCTACATCAGAACCCACCAAATTAAATATCCCAAAATCAAAGTCACTTACATCAAAATCCAGCACCATTTACAAATATGAAGAACCCTAAGTTAGAATAACCTAAACAGATCATAAAGAAAAGAAAAGAAAAAGTCAGACGATCCACAAATGATGGTAGTTAGACTTGGAGGAGGCCACAATGGTGGTCGGAGTTGGAGGAGGCCACAATGGTGGTCGGAGTTGGAGAGGCAACGATGGTGGTAGCATCGGCGGCGTTAAGAGTGGTGGCCGGTGGACTGCAGCTAGAGGATCCCGAGATAGAGTGATTAGTGGAAAAAAGGAATTGAAGGGAAAAGAGAAGGGATGAGGGTGGCCGGAGATGGTGATGGAAGATGGACAAGATGGTGGTGGCAAGGCGGAGACTATGGTGGCATTGGTCAGATGGAGACTGTGGTGGTGGTGGTAGGTGCACAGAGAAAAAAGAATGGAGACAGAACTTGTGTAGTGTTGGGGAAGGAGATTATGTTTTTATTGTTAATTTTTTTAATAATTATTATTTATTAATAAAGGAAAATGGGTTTAAAGTTAAAAGAAAATGAATAAAAGTAAAGACAAGGTTAGTTTTGTCTTTTTAAGTGTCTTAGAGACTAACACTGAAACAAAATATAAATTATGAGGATCAATATCATAATTTTTAAAACAGAAGAACTAAATGTGAAATTTTATGCAAACCATAGGTACAACAAATGTAATTAACTCTACTACTAATAATAATTTCCAATTGGGATCATTATGGGCTTTATCGTGAAGACTAGGCCCATTGATGCAGAAACAAAAAAAGAAAAAAGAAAAATGTGATTAAAGTGGGGAGGTTATGGCATGGGTTTTACCAATGAGTGACTTACTTTTCTCTAGATAGGAATATCCCAAAATATATCCTTTAATTATATTTCCCAGGAGACAACATTGTTGTATGTAGGTATCTTTTGTTCTTTCCACCTTATTAACATATATGTTTTGTTGTTGTTGTTGTAGGTGATGGTTTACACATTCGAGAACAAAAGTGCTACTTGTAGTAGCAGATCGAGTTTAATTAATTAGGATGGATGATTCTTGTACGTACAATATTCGATTAGAGACAAAAATTAGTGACCAAATGGAATTGAAGGCCGGGGAATATATATATATATATATATAGAGAGAGAGAGAGAGAGACGGGGGTAGGAGAGGGTTCATGCGAAAAGAACTTTATTTGCGAATAGTGCGAGGAACAATCCCATCCACTCATTTGTATTTGATCTAGTAGTCTAAATTAATCATATTTTTTATTTATTTTTTTATTTAAAAGGGTATTATAGTAAAATAAAACTTTTCTCTCTCCAATTTATTTTTGTCACTTATTTCCCTCTTCTAAATTTTGAATAAAAAGAAGAATAAATTAAAAACTATTTACGAGTAAACTATTTAATTTTACGTAATTCACCGATGAACACAACCCAAAATATTTACAAGTTTTTTATCATTATTGTGTTCAACAATAAACACAGCCAAAAGTATACAAGTTTAAAATGAAATTTACAATATTCAATACTGAACTTAG
>JAUEJL010091933.1:0-14122 GCA_032274825.1 Drosophyllum lusitanicum
CACTTAACACCGGCAACTATTAAGGTTTTTTAAATAAATTTTTAAATGTTTTTATCTCTTTTTATGTTTATATAGTTATATGTTATTAACTTATTACTCATTGGTCTTTTTTTTTTACATGTATAGATGAGGACATGGAAGGAGAAGAAGAAATGCTTTACGGTTTGGCTTCATTTGGCGTGTTAAAATTTGTATAATATTTTTCGGAAGGTGATACAAACTAATCTAGTGTTGTTTTTAGTTGGTGGGTTATTTGTTTATATTTGTTATAGTGGAGGTGGAATTTGGAGTTATTACACATATTTATATTTGTTAAATGCTAAGTCTTTATATGGTTTTTTAATATCTTAAAGTGACCTGTTTTGACCCGAACCCGTTTTGACTTATTACCCAATCCGACTCAATCCGTCCGTCTTGTCACCACTACCCCAAACAAGTTAGGATACCTACAACCTCCTTTTTATTTAAATTTCCTTCTTTTATCTCTTTCAATTTCTGTATATCCACGTTTCTCTTTTTTTAAATTGAAATAGTAACATTATATATAATATATAATATCCATTAGTTAAGATATATATACTATATAAATATGTAAAATATATACTATCTAATTTAATTCTTTAAAATCTCTTTTAACCACTTCAGTTGTTGATGACTAAAAACGTTTTTCTGATTGATTTCCTGCTTCAATCAACTTGACTAGCTCATTAAATAATTGTACCAAATTAGCTCCTTTAGCTCCTTGACCTGCAAAACAATAAAACGAATCGAAGTAGTATATTTTATCATATATCGATGCATAAATTAGATGAAACCATTACGAAGCTTGGGAAAGATTTAAATGCTTGATGAGGATGTGTCCGAATGAAGGTCTCACCAAAAGCAACCAAGTGCAAATCTTCTACTGCGGGATAAACCCGACCGCCCAAGCCATTCTCAACTCCTCTAGTGGAGGAGTATTTATGTAAAAGACACCCATTAAAGGATATTAACTCTTGGATGACATGTACATTCATAACTTGGAGTGGACACGCGATCGAAGAAGCTTAAACAAGAGGCTCTCGGTCAATGCTCTTGACAGTGACCCGAACGAATAAGTGGCTGCTTTAAAATCCCATTAAAAAGGTCTTGAAATAAAAATAGAGACACTAACATCCACTCTTCATGTTATGCAGGTAGGTTGTGAAACTTCCAATGGGCCACATCTTACTAAGGATGGCGAGAACGAGCCAATGATGACTCATGAAGAAGTAAGTTACATGAATCAAGGTTTCAGAGGGAATTGCCAAGGTGGTGGTTCAAATTGGAACAACCAAGGCAATAACTGTAACTTTAACCGACCACCACCGGGCATCTATAGCTCAAGCTCTATCTGAGCGAGCACCTGGAGGACTTCCCCCAAATACTCAAACGAATCCGAGAAACGAACATGTTCAAGCAATTACCACTCGAAGTGGTAAAGAGGTAAGTTCTCCTATTCCTAGAAATAGTTATGATAATTCTGTTGATGTGCAAGATAATGAAGACGAGCTTGAAAAGAATGAGAGAGAGAGAGAGAGAAGAAGAAGGCGCAGCCCAAGGCTAAGAAGACACCGAATCAATCTCAACCACCAGCTTACCAACCTAAAGTTCCATTCCTCAGAGGCTTCAGAAGGAGAAGCTGAAGGCACAATATAGTAAGTTTTGTGATATGATTAAACATGTCAAAATTAATATGCCTTTAGTTGATGTTCTTGCAGGTATGCTGTAACATCCGTGAACCCGACCTAGTTAATATAGGGTCGGTGGTGAGTATTTTATAATTGTTTATGTGATTATTTAATTATATGTGATAAATAAATATTTTATATCGCATGAGTTTATGATATAGATGAATTCGTTTTTAAACGAGGGTCGCAAATAATACCACGTTGCATGTTAATTGATTAACTGTATGTTAGTAAGCAGTATAGTGTTTTGTGTTTGGTTGTTATCCAAACATATTGCCGCCTATTTATTTGATAAAACTTCACTGTGAAGTTATTTTCATATGTATGTGTGTATGTGTAAGTACTGTGAAGAAAACTCAAGAACTAAACTCAAATTGAATCCTTGAAGTTTTGATTTGAAGTGTTTTAATGCAAAACAAAGGCTTGTTTATGTTCTTTGTTGATTATTATCTTGATTCATGTTAGTTTTGATATGTATTTGCTGGGTTTTTTATGCTTGAAGCTAAGAACACCATTAATGGAGATAAGAAACTTGAGAAGTGGGTTTTGATGTTTTTGATATTTTTAATTGGTTTTGATGTGTTCTTGATGATTTTTACATGTTATATGAAGTTTGTATATGGTTTGGAAGTGTTTCTTAGTGATTTGTAGGATTAAAGTTGAGTATGTATATGTGTTTGTTCGACTGGAACAAGAACAGGGGAAGAAGAAGATGAATTTGATGGGGGTGGTGCGACTTTGGCCCCATCCGACTTCGTGAGGTCCGACTTTGGTGTGCGACTTGGAGGTTGGGGTCCGACTTTCACCCCGTGCGAATTTGGCCCCATCCGACTTGCTGGTCCGACTTTTGTGTTACATCCGACCTTGGGTCCGACTTGAGGTCCGACTTGGTTAATGCTGTTGCCCCGTCCTACTTTTGTTGGGTGGTCCGACTTTGGGTAGTCCGACTTGGTTAATGCTATTCGCGACACAACGCGTCGGTGTTTAGGACACGACGCATCCGGGGGATTTTCAGTTTTGGGACTTTTGTTTGCTGTTCGATCGTGTTGCATGCTATATGATTGTTTCATATGTGATTCTAACATGTTCTTTATGGTTATGATTGATATAAATATATATGTATATATATTTATGAATCAAAGACTTTTTTCGGTGTACTTGTGTTCTCAGAAAATGCAAAGACTCAGTAAGATTAGATAACTGAGTGGTGCAATTGAGAACCGAGGTGAGGGGACGTTAACTCACGAGTGGTATTGGTTGTAACTGATATGGTTACATGGAATTGTTATGATAAATGCTTTGATAGACTATTTAGTCTGATGATGATTGATTAACTGTTTGTGTGTTAATTGATCGAGTCCAAGATATATGCATATGGTATGATAATGTGTACATGATATGATAGAGGCCAGCTATGCGTGGAATTGATCTGGGCTTGTTTGCTATTGGTTGAACAGTTCTGGATCTTCTAATGCATTTGTTGCAACGGAAGGGGTTTAACTATGCCAAGTAGCAAAGGGCTATCGGTAAACCTTTGCTTTGGCCCGCAATTGGTTGAAGGTTCTACGCCGAACCGCCGGTCCTTTGGATTTATGTGGTTACCTGTTTCTGTTGTTGTCGTATTGGTTGTTGCTTATTGTTGTTTGTGGTTTTAGCTTCCATTCACTTAGCTTTGTGCTAATTCTCCACCTTTAACTCCGTTTTTGTAGGTTTTGGTAAGTGCGGCTGTTTAGCTGGGAGTTTGTGTGTTGGAGGGAAATTTTGACCATCGCTCTGATATTATTTGAGAAAATGATGAGCCATATTTTGTATAACTTTTGTAACACTAAACGAGATACTGTAATTTTTGTAACAGTATGATTTTGTTGTGGGTGTTATTATATTATATTTTACTGTATCGCTTCCGTCGTGATTAAAAAAATGGCTTGAGATTTGCGGTGTTACATATGCCTAACTATGGCAAATTCATTAAAGATTTGGTCTCCAACAAGTCGAAGCTCGAGGAAGTCTCATCAACTGTTTTGAGTGAGGAATGTTCGGCCATGCTAGAAACGAAGATGCCACCAAAGCTAGGCGATCAAGAGAGTTTCATCATCCCTTGTTATTTAAATAATTCTCTTGTCTGTGATGCATGGGCAGATCTAGGTGCCATATTCATTGTATGCTAAACTAGGCCTTGGTGAACTTAAGCCCACTAGGCTGAGGATTTAGTTAGCTGATAGATCTTTCAAATACCCACTAGGTATAGTTGAAAATCTACCGGTAAAAGTGGATAAGTTTGTATTCCCCGTTGATTTTGTGGTGTTAGGCGTGCAAGAAGAGGGTAAGGTACCTTTAATCTTAGGAAGAGCATTCTTAAACACAGCCGATGCCAGAGTTCACGTATCTAAGAAACAACTCACCTTAGGTATAGCTGATGAGAGGGTTACCGTTTTGGTAGATAAGGCAATGAAGCACCCAACTTCAACATCTGATGATTCTTGCTTTTTCTTGGATATCATTGATGACTGTATGGATGCAGAGGTGGCAGAAATTCTTCAAGTTCACTCAACTGGAGTCAACCCGATTGCTGAGGAGAATCTGAGTTCCAACCCTGAAGAAGCCAAGCGGGAGTTAGAGATCATGCGCAATGGTGATCATCCTAAGGCACAAGAGGAATTGGAGTTCGAGGATATCAAGCCTGACCCATCCATTAGGGTGAAGACATCTCTTAAGGAAACACCATTCTTAGATCTTAAGGAACTCCCTTCCCACTTTGAGTATGCTTTTCTTCAAGACAATTTATCCTTCCTGTTATAATCTTATCTACACTTTCCGAGGGTGAAAAGGCTAAACATTTGGAGGTGCTGAAAAGCCATAAAAAAGCTCTAGCGTGGAAAACCACTAACATCTCCGGGATTAACCCAACCTTTTTCACTCACAAAATCCTTATGGAAGATTCCTTCAAACCGAGTGTATAAAGGCAGCGATGGCATAATCCCAACATGAAGGAGGTGGTAAAAAAGGAGGCTCTTAAATTACTTGATGCAGCGTTGATCTACCCAATCTCAGATAGCCCATGGGTTAGCCCTGTTCAGCTAGTCCCCAAGAAAAAGGGTATGACTGTTGTGGTTAATGATGAGGGAGAGCTTGTCCCCACTTGTACAGTCATGGGGTGGCAAGTATGCAAAGACTACCATAAATTAAACGAAGTTACTTGTAAAGACCATTTCCCCCTCTCCTTTATCGATCAGATGCTCCAGAGACTCGCCGGAAACGAATTCTACTGTTTCCTCGATGGCTTCTCGGGTTATTTTCAAATCCCCATAGATCCAAAGGACCAAGAGAAAACTACATTCACTTGTCCTTTTGGTACCTTCGCATATAGGGAATGCCGTTCAGGCTATTTAATGCACCCGCTACCCTTCAATGGTGCATGACGGCAATTTTCCATGATATGATAGAGGAATGCATGGAGGTTTTTATGGACGACTTTTGTATGTTTGGAAGTTCCTTTGATTCATGCTTATCCAGTCTAGAAAGGGTCCTTACAAGGTGCGAGGGATCAAACCTTGTCCTTAACCAGGAAAAATGCCATTTCATGGTTAAGGAAGGCATTGTCCTAGGAAGGTTCATAAAAGATTTCTCCAAAATAACTTGACCGTCGACTCAACTCTTGGAAAAAGATAGACCTTTCGTGTCGACTCTTTCAATGGATTGAACTGTTATACTGTGGAGAGTGTGGTAAAGCCACCTGACACTGTAGTGCTTTATCTATACTTCCAGAATAGTGAACACCTGTAGACGTGTAACGGTTATTGAAGGGGCGGAGACTTGTGTGACCAGTGAGACAGATCCTCGACAGCAACTTGTACTTAATCAACCGTTACCTGAGAATGTAGTGTCGTGGTATGAGAACCTGTAAAATGTGGAAATTGAGGATGAAGAGTTCGAGGAACCGGAAATGTTGGATATAGTAACCGCAAAGGTCACAAAAGTGTTGAATGGTCTAATGCCCAAGATAGTGGAGAACTAAAACAAGATATGGGAACTATGATTGATCAAAAACTCAGCATCCTATGGGCCATGAAATAGGCAACTGTTGCTACTGCGCAAGTGAACACTGTTGCAACGGCACGAACTATTACTTACAAGGATTTTGCGGTTTTTCAACCGCCAAGTTTCGAGGGTATTCCAGACCCCGTGCGGAGTACTAGATGGGTTTCGGAGGTGGAAGGCGCATTCCACACGTGTCAATTCCATGATACCACCATTGGGTTTTCCATGGGCACTCAACAGAAACGAATAAACAAGATACCAAGATAAACAAGTGGTTCAAAGAACCAAAGTGCCATAAAAACCCCAAGCCATGGACCAAACTCTACATGCAAGCTATGCAACATGAAATACAAGGAAGAAGAAGATTATACCCTTGTAGTTGGAGCTGGAGAAAACGAGAATGTTGGATGAACGTTGAAAGTCAAAGCTAGCCTTCCTCTATCGCAAGTCCACCCCAAATTTGTGTGATCTCCTTGTACTAGCAAGTCTTTAGTGATCTTCAAGGACTTGAAACAACCTCTGGAACAGCATCTCAAAGACTCCTTGCTAGGTTCCCCCAAGAACACACAATGAACACTCAAAATAGCACCTCACAAGTATATCTTAGTGTTTGTGTGTAAGCATTAGCAAGATAGACTTAAGGGACTGATGCATGGTCTATATATAACCCCAAAGACACCCCTTCAGTGCCCCAAGGCCGGCCAAACAACAATCATGAGGATACACATGCATTGGTTAAAGGGGGAGGCAAAAGCAAAAAGTTAGGAGCTTTCTAACACATCTTCACGACGCCGTGAAGTCTCCTTAGCCCACTTCAATTTGGAACTCAAACAACTTTGATTCCTTTTATCCCCTCTACTTTGGTTGATGTCGAGATCAATCTCCGGTGTGTGACCCAATAGGCCTATGCTTCATTGGTAGTGATATTGGCGTACGTGTGTCAGTAGGCATACTCCAACAGACTCCCACTTACACATGACACACCGTACACATAATGTCACAGACAAAGAACGGCCTTTAGTAAGGCATCTTTGCCTCCAAGTCAGCATAGGTTTTGTCATCCTTGACAAATGTCAAATCTCAATCATAAGTATGAAATGGCTCTATAGATAAGTGATCAAACATCCAAGGTCGGGTATGCGGTGAACCTTCTTAAGGGAGCCACTAAGGACCGGCGGAACTTGCAGAGAAAGTTGAAGTGCGAAGCAGTGGCTACTATGTCATGGTAGGATTTTCTTAAGCTGTTTAACGAGGAGTACTCGCCTAAAGTGGAGGTGGAACGAGTCATGGATGAGTTCACGAAGCTAACACAAACTACTCAAACTGTCAACGAGATCACTGCTGAATTCAAGGAGAAGCTACTTTATGTGAACGACGAGGGGCTGCAGATGCATTTATACTCCTAGATGCCGAGGGAGGATATCCGAGAGTTCATGTCGACTAGACAGTGTAACACACTCTATCAAATGATTAAAGTTGCAAGAAAGAGGGAGATATTTTTGGAGGAAAAGAACAGCAGAATGGGATACTTTGGGTGATAACCAAGGAAGACAGCATGTCAAGAAACCTAATACAGGTGGGTTCAGGACTACTGGAAAGAACATTAGAAAGAGATGCTTCAAGTGTAGGAAGGGGCATACTGGGGAATGCCGACTTGGAACGGATAACTGCTTCAGATGTGTAACACACTCGATCAATCACACATAATGATCATCACATGCAATTGTTCATACACATTAAAGCTAACTACCTTGTCACTTAACCCTAGAATTTGGTCAATCACTAGTCACAATCACCTAATGATCTTAGATAATCATGATAAAAGGATATATACATAGATTGGTCCTCAAACCTATATAAACTTAGTCAATAAACAACAAAGTTTGAAACTTTAACACATATGGGTCTTCGATCAAGCAAGACATGATAAATATATAACTACTAAAACATCCAATTCATTAAAATCAAACCATAAAACAAATGTAATCTCATCTAAGTAAAAACCATGGTATTTAAGCCATAATCAGAAGAAAAGGACACTTGGAAGTCATAGATAGAATGCTAAACATAGATAATAAAGCCAACCTAATGAAAGTCGATGATTCTTTAATTTTGATTCTTCATTCTTGAACTCTCAATCCTCTCTCAGGCTTCGAAAATCACTTCTGGAGGCTCTCTATCGTCATATTGATGCCATAGAACCGCATATATATTTCCTAGGTCAAAAATAGGACTGAATTTATAGATTTCATGTTTCTGATGGGTCGCGTCTCGACCGGGTGTATGTAGCGTCGCGACCATTGGATAATTCACGATTTTTTTTTGGATCAGGAGCCCGTCATGTAGCGTCAAATGCTCCATCACGTCGTGATCTTCCGTTTTCAAGCATTGACCTTAAAAGTTATATTGTAGCCCTCTAAGTCTAGTTTCCGTAGCCGCTTGAATCACCTCGATCAAAATTCGTATGAGTGAGATATGATCAAAATAGTGGAGGTGTGTCGAAGTTGACAACTTTTCTTATATTTTTCACTTTCTTCGGTTTTTGCTCAAAACTTTTTATCACCCTCCTTTTTAACCTAAAAACCAACAATTTAATTTATTAAGTATCTTTTGTCTCATTTACGAACAATACACATTAAAAATAAATACGATATCGCATAAAATATACATCTAAATACGGCGATATCAGCAGGTCCTTTGTATCTTCTTCTTTTTGTAAAAGCTTTGTAATAGAACCAGTGAAGTTAGAAACACCGTTAGAAGTATAGATAGCTGACGATAAGGCTTTGAACGTATTTACTGTTTATCGGAACAATGTAATAGTGATAGATGATGTAAAATTTCCCATAGACCTTATCTCTATGCCGATGCGAGAATTTCAAGTGGCCGTAGGATTGGATTGGCTGGGCCACATCAATCGAGCATCCTGTGTAAGCAAGGAATCATCCGTATACATAACCCAAGTAGGGGAGAGATTTCGATCTACGGGAAGCGCCAAAAGGGAATGTCAGCCTTTTGCACGCTAACAAAAGCGGCCAAGTATCTATAAGGGTGATGAAGCGTTCCTCGCTCATGTCGTCAATAGTAAAGTAGAAAAGAAGAACTTGAGTGTGTCAGATGTATTGATAGTTCGAGAGTATCCTGAAGTTTTTCTAGAAGACCTACCAGGGATCCCATCTGACAGCCAAGTGGAATTAAAAATTGACCTTGTGCCCGGAGCTACACCAATTGCCAAGGCGTTGTACCGATTAGCACCACCGGGGATGCAAGAGCTAATGTCACAACAAGAAATGTTAGAAAAAGGTTTCATTCGTCCGAGTAGTTCACCGTGGGAAGCACCGGTACTTTTTGTAAATAAGAAAGATGGGACGTTTCGAATGTGTATCGACTACCGGGAGCTGAACAAATTGACAGTGAAGAACAGATATCCTATGCCTAGGATTGATGATTTGTTTGATCATTTTCAAGGTGTGGCATGGTTCTCTAAGACTGATATGCGGTCGGGTTATCATCAGCTGAAGGTTCGAGAAGATGATGTAGCAAAGACTGTGTTTTGCACCCGTTACGAGCACTTTGAATTTTGGTCATGCCATTTGGTCTCACTAATGCGCCAGTGGAATTCATGGATTTGATGAATAGGGTTTGCCAACCGATGTTAGACAAGTCTGTGATAGTCTTCATTAACGATATATTGATTTATTCGAAGACCAAAGGCGAACACGAGAATCATTTGAGAGAATTATTAAGAACTTTAAGGAATGACTATATGTCATGTGTTCGAAGTGTGAGTTCTAGCTTCAGGAAGTATAATATCTCGGGCATGTGGTAAACAAGGACGGTAAGAAAGTAGATCCTACGAAGATTAAGGCGGTAATCAAATGGGAAGTACCGAAGAGTCCGACGGAGATTAGGAGTTTCTTGGGATTGGCTGGTTATTACTGAAGGTTTATCCAGAATTTCTCAAAGATTGTTGTACCTTTGATTAAAATGATGAAAAATAGCGAACAATTCAACTGGGGAGATGAACAACAACAAGCTTTTGAGACTTTACAAGGAAAATTGTGTGAAGCACCGATTCTTTCCTTACTAGATGGGATGGAAGATTTCGTAGTTTACTGTGATGCTTCGCATGTGGGGATTGGATGTGTTCTTATGTAGAGTGGAAAGGTAACGACATACGCATCACGACAACTGAAGCCGCATTAGAGTAACTACCTGACTCACGATTTAGAATTGGCAGCAGTGGTATTCGCATTTAAGATTTGAATCTGTACGGAGTTAAATGTACGATTTACACCGACCATAAGAGTTTGAAGTACTTTGCCAATCAGAAAAACATGAATATGAGACATTAGAGGTGGTTAGATTTAGTGAAGGATTATGAATGTGAGATTTTATATCACCCGGGGAAAACTAATGTGGTAGCAGACGCTTTAAGCCGATAGGCCAGTTACATGAAATTGCCAGCGACCTGCATGAGAATGACAGTGACAACAACGTTGTTCGATTCGATTAGGGGCGCAAAAGTGGAAGAAATGAAGGAGGAGAACCAAAAGGTAGAACGTATCAAGGGGCAGATAGCACACATGGTGAAAGATAACCGGGGATTGATGGTTCATTACGATCGGATATAGGTATTGAGGGTGTTAGGGGTTCGCAATGCGATACTCGATGAAGTTCACAAGTCAAAATTTTCGATTCACCCAGGCACAAAAAAGATGTATAAGGATTTGAAGATGGATTACTTGTGGCCTGGAATGAAAAAAGACGTGGCAAGGTATGTAGAAAAATGTTTAACTTGTTTGAGGGTAAAATCCAAGCACGAGAGACCTCATGGAAAGTTGCAACTGCTAGAGATACCCGAGTAGAAATGAGAGCATATAACAATGGATCTGATTACTAAGCTTCCAAGAACACCTAGACACTTTGATGCAATTTGGGTTATCGTGGATCGTTTAACGAAAAGTGCTCATTTTATACCAATTAAAGAAGCGTTTTCGGCAGAAAAGATGGTAGATGTGTACGTTAAGGATGTAGTATCGCGACATGGAGTGCTAGTGTCTATTGTTTCCGATCGAGATGTGAGGTTCACCTCCAGGTTTTGGGAAAAGTTCCATCAAGATTTGGGATCTTGAGTCAACCTTATCACAACATATCATCCACAAAAAGATGGTCAAAGCGAACGCATGATACAAATATTAGAAGACACGCTTCGAGCATGCGTGATAGATTTTGGTGGGAGCTGGGATTCATAATTACCTTTAAAAAAATTCTCGTACAACAACAATTACCACGCGAGCATTGGAATGCCACCGTACGAGATGTTGTACGGGAGAAAATGCGAAACTCCGATTTGTTGGGGAGAGGTTGGTCAGCGAGAACTGGGAAGCACCAAAATAGTACAGAAAACCTCAGAGTACGTGCAACAAGTCTGAGAAAGACTAAAAGCCGCTTAGAGTAAAAAAAAGAGCTATGCCGATAAACGGAGATCGCCACTCGAATTTCAAGTTGGGGATTTTGTACTTCTCAAAGTATCTATGTGGAAAGAAGTTATAAGATTTTGAAATCGGGGGAAACTAAATCCGAGATACATCGGACCATTCAAAGTGATTTCACGTGTCGATAAAGTGGCGTATCGGTTGGATCTACCTAAAGAACAGTCAAAACTACATAACACCTTTCATGTTTCGTATTTATGGAAGTGTCTAGCTGACGAATCGGATTTTGTACCACTTGAAGATATCACTGTGGACGAGAAATTGAATTACATAGAAAGGCCGGTTGCTATACTTGAAAGGAAGGCCAAACAGTTAAGGAACAAATAGATTGGGATAATGAAAGTGCAGTGGGAACTTTAAAAGGGTTCAGCGTGGACATGTGAACTTGAAGAGGAAATTAAGTGGAACTACCCTGCCCTATTCGAGTAGAGATTTTAGGACGAAATCGTGCTTTAGTGAGAGAGAGTTGTAATATCCGTATTCTCTTATTTAAAAAGTTGTTATTAAAAATATATAAAAGAGCAAGTATGTAATGGAAGTCCTAACCTCATATTGTGAATTGGGCCTGGTATTAAGAAAATTTTTGTTGGGACATATTATTATATTTGTTAAACGACCAAGAATTTTGAGGAGTATTTTACCATGTTTGGGCCTTACTATCTTCTTCACCAACCTGTGGACCTTAGGAAGGATAGTAATGTATTTAAGGATTCCCTTGCACAAAACCCTAGACAAAATACTTCAGCCGACTACTGTTCATAGCCCAAAACAAACAAAAAAAGAAGAAGAAGAGAGAGAGAGTGTGTGTGGGTACACTGTATAGCCGAGAGGCAGAAGTAGAAGGCTAGGGCACGAATTTTCGTGGAAACAAAGGGGGACCGATTGAGGATATATCCAGGTATGATAACAAACACCCTACTTGAGGTATACAAATAATCTTGGGTTTAAACAATCTTGGGGAGTTTCGTTGGGGTTTCTTGCTATTCAAAAAGGGGTTTGGGACCGAGAGATTTTCTGGGTGTTTGAGGTATTCACATGCCATTAGAATATAATTTTACTATAAGGGTGTAGTGGGAAGCATTTAGGAGACCATGATGATAGAAACATGTAAATTAATTAAATTGTGGATGTTTATAGGGGGTTTAATGGCAGAAAGGAATTGTAGGGGGTTTTGGGCAAGACGATCGAATCATAAATTTGAAACAAAAACTTGTCAGTCGCTAATTAGATTTATGCTTGCAATTGCAAATTTAGTTTGAAGGGAAAGACAAGTGGCAATCGCCAATTAATGATGGAGAGCAAATCACAAAACTAATTGGGCCTATTACTTTTGTAGTTGGGCCGAAAGTAAATGGATGGGTAGTGATATTGGATAGCTAGTTGTTGTGGGCTGGGCAATCTCAATTTGAAACATGTATCCACGAATCGTAAAAAGAAAATAGTGGCAACACATAAATCGCTAATTTGCTTTAATGGTTGGATCACAAATTGGTTATATTTTGGTGGATTGCAAATTAGCTTAAAGAATTGAATCGTAAATCTAGTTGTTGTGGGCAATCGCAAAACAAATGTTAAAAACAGTGAATCGCAAATTAGTGCAATTTTCAGAATCTTAAAATAGTGTAATTTTTAGAATCCCAAATTAGTGAAAATTTCAAAATCACAAATTAGTGCAATTTTCAAAATCACAAATTAGTGCAAGTTTCAGAATCGCAAATTACCTTATAAACCTCGAATCACAAACTAGGGTTAAAACCGCAATCACAAATCAAGCCTTAGGGCCCAATTGCAGAATGGGTATTATATGTTGAATCACAAATTAATATAGAAGAACCTTTCGTGTAGGTGATTGCCGGTAAGATCGAAGGTTCTAGTCTTTTACTATTACACATGTATTCTTACTTATAATCTAACACAGTGTTAACCATGAATGAATGTATGTAAGTACGTGTATGTTAATTATTGATCCTATGTGACTGTCTGATGAGACTGACACTTTTGTGTCGGGTACGTATGACCGATTGCCACGTCGACGGGTATGATGAGACCGTTCGTATACGACGTGTATGATGAGACCGACTACTACAGTAGAGGGTATGTGTTAAATGACGTATGATAGTTATGTGTATGATATGTGAATGAGACTAAGTTAAACTATTTTGGAATGTAAGTAATGTACTCGCTAAGCTTTGAGCTTACTGTTGTTGTTTTTAACCATTTGAGGACAGGACCACGTGGGAGCTCCAGGACAGTGATGGCAGCTCATTCAAAAGAATACTTTTCTAATATAGTGTTTTCGATAGTTTTCAATTATTATAGACAGGTTGGTTTCAAGAATAGATGGAAAGTCAGAGATAAGTAATACATATGAACAACTTATACAAATCAAGAACATGTGAAAAAATTACTAAAAATCATAGAGGGTGGATGAAGCAAAATCTCATATTCATCTTCATCCCAATGTTGATTTAAAGTTGAAAAATTAACTAAACAAAACCTAAATGAAGATGAAGTATTGAAGATGAAACAAATTCATGCATACCTAAGTTTGTAACACCGGAAAACCAAAGCCATTTTTTTTAAAACGCGTTGCGGAAGCTTAATTAAACAAACTCACTTTATATACAATACGAATATTTACAAATCATAAACATCTGTTCACAAACAACAAAAACAACTGTCTTGGTGTTACCAAAACAAACTGGCTCGTTTCCATTTAAAAATGTAAACACATCAGGGCAGGGCCGAGCTTTCCTTCTACAACCACCAACGACTCACAAACCTGCAAAAGCATCAACTTAGGGGAATTAGCACAAAGCTAAGTGAGAAGAAGCTAATCACAAAGGCAAACATCAACAATCGATATCAAAGCATGTA
>JAUEJL010091944.1:0-14120 GCA_032274825.1 Drosophyllum lusitanicum
TCCATTGATAATGAGAAGGAATTTACTTTCCTTCATTTGAGGGAAAGTTTTCCCATCCCAAATTCCAATTCCTTCCACCAAAAGTGAACCAAACAAGGGAATGTATGGGAATTAGATTCCAATTCCTTAGAATTCCTAAGGAATCCATCCAACCAAACAACCTATAAGTCTTGTGTTATCAAATTTCTAAACTAATTTTATCTTTACTCTTATTTTGTGATAAAACTTCTAGATGTATAAAAATAAGTAGAGAACCAGTATAGCAAGCTTTGTTTATAAACTATGATTGGTGTTCAATTTTGGTTTATATGCACTTGTGCACATGCATACATACAACTAGGTGCATACGTGCATCTAGGTGCACCTGTGCATGTGTACACGTACACCTATCCGTATCTGTGCTCGAAAAAAGTGAGTGTTATGTTTAGATTTGCAAATATACGATGTTGTGCTGGAAAAAAACCCAGTAAAAACGAATTTTTTTCTTTGAAAAAGTATAGCAATATGGATATTATATTAAAAAGCATAATTTTTCTTGTTAATTTTGTATAATTTTCATATTTTAATACATTTGTGTTTTGTGGATATTTTAGCTTTAAGAAAGTAGAAGTAAGTGGTCCCTTTATTTATTTAAACAAGTTGCCTAAAATACCCCTCGAGAATATTAAGAAAGTGAAAATGATGACTGTTTTTTTAATTAATTGCATGTTTGCCACAATTAATATTTACTTTGATTAATTATGATCAATGGTTATAAATAGTTATCGTGGTATTCGTAATAAAACTGATTCTCAAATGAATGACATTTTAGGTGAGAATGAGAGAATAAATCCTAGACATCCATTAGGCATTTTAGAATTAATTAAAGCATTTAGATATCAGAAAAACGTATATTTAAAATCATTTATTTATAAATTTATAATACCACCCTCTTCTAACATTTAAAAAAACCTTATCTTCAATTTTCAAACTCTCTAATGATTTTGGTCTTAAAAAAACCCAGCAATTGTTTCTTTCTTGAGCGATTGACTACTACTGAATTCATCCCATCTTCAAAACATAGAATCTTAGTTTGTGTTCACTGAATCATCGATTGGCTATTTCTTTCCCAAGTGATCAAGTCTTTCCCCGTTGACCGAGTGCAATTTTGGCTTTTATCAACTGAATGAAGCCGCAATGAAAATGGAACTCTAACTCTTTAAATTTATAGTTGTCAGTAGATGTTTAGTTATTTACTAAGTAATTATAGTGTAACATCCATTCTACATTGGTTGAAGACGGGAATAAAACATGTTTTATAAGGGTGTGAGCATGGGGCTTTTTGGGGGTAGAACAAGTGTTCCATACCAGAAACAAAATCACGAGTCAGTGGGGTAAAGCGGACAATTTTGTGCTACGGGGTTTGGACTGTTACAAATAGTATCAACTCGGACCGATGTGCACAACAAGGAAGTTGTGTAGATTTGTTACATCCATCCCATATCGGTTAGAGAGGGAAACGAAACATGCTTTATAAGGTTGTCAATACCTCTCTTTGCATGAGGGTTTTGGGTGGAGCAAATGTTCCATACTAGAAACAAAACCACAAGCCAGTGAGGCAAAACGGACAATACCATACTATGGGGTTTGAGTCGTTCATAATTCATATAGATAGATGAATATTCTTTAAGTTTTCGATCAAAAGGAGTTTTACCTAGTTTTGTTTGTTGATCCCCAATTTTGTTGTTTGAGGTTTGACTACTAACATCAGAGTGTTTAGACTTTTTTCCGCTTGTTTGTTTGTGAAATAGTTTGGCTATTTTCTATCTTCAGACTTCCTTTGGAGTTTGGATGATCAATTTAGATCAATGTATATCTTTATATTTCTTACACTTTATCTACTTTAGAATACGAATTACGTTTGATTATTATTTGTCAAAAGGATTTTAGAAGAGTTATAAATTGAATGAAGTTTGATGCAGTTTGTTTTTCGGTAGTGTGCTAGTGACATATTAGGGTCACCATAGGTAAGGCCAGTGAATGGTAAAAGGATTTTAAAAGTAAGAGATTTTTACGACCGTCACACATGTATGCTTGCAAACTTATCCCAGTCATTATTAAGCAAATGAAACTTGATAGAGTTAGGTTGGATATATTTGTGAGCACTTCGGTTATTTGTCAATTGTTAAACCATTTTTTGCTTCTTCTTACTTTGTTATTTTGTTCTTTGACTTTATGTTCAACTAATGTATTTCCTATTGATGTAACACGTGAAGAGCACAAGATGCAACTGGAAATGTAAAACGTATGCTTTGGGTGGGTTTGGTAACGCAAGGGTAGTATAGTAAACTTATAAATAAATGATTTTGAAGATAATATTTTTTTTCTTATTTAAATAATTTAATGAACGCGGAATTGCCTATTTGAATACAATTTATAACTTTTGAAAGCATATTGATGTAATTTGAATGTTTATAAAAATAGAGATGTAATTTAAAGTTTTAAAAGAATATAAGTGAAATTCTCTCTTTTTTTTTTAATTTATACGGTTGAACGATGACCTTCAAACATTATTATAGAAGATGATTTGTGCACAACACAATGTTGTTAAACATTACAAAAAGTGTGTTATTGAACTATAAACCCTTAAACATTTGGATAAAATAAATTGATAGTGGATTTGTAGGAACGTAAAAGTCATTATTGTTATATATAATAAATTTATATTATGTACAGATCAAACTCTTTATTTTTGTTGTGTTAAATTATTAATATGATCTTTTAAAGTTTAAACTTGACATTAATTTATAGAAAGTTTTATATCCTTTTATTAAATTTTCTTGCTTATCATTATATACAAAATCAATAAATAAGATAAGAAAATAAATAGTAACAGGAAGTAAGATGTTAATTTATAGTATCTGTGTGAAATTGTGTTCTATGTGGCAATGGAGTTGGTTTCGTTTAGAAGCGTACAAGTTATGGCATGTGTTTAAGTGTCTACGAGCAGTGAGGCTTCTCGAAAGCGGGTTCTTCGGTTTTTCTTTCACTTGCATCGTCGTCAATTGGATTGGGTAAGAACTTGTATACATATATATATATAGTTTTCAGTCTTAGGGTTGAAATATTTTAATCAATGCTGATGGATTTGGTCTGAGATTTAGGAAAATTAAACTCTGTTTTTAGTATTAGAAGTTCTCGTTTATCAAAACTATACTTGTCATAAGATTCTGATTGTCTTTTTAGTTACTGGCAAGGGTTTTCTCTTACTTCAAGGAATATCAAAGTATTTCCAGCGTCTTTGCATGATATGTTAAGTACAGATGAAGAGTTTTTAAAATCGAAGTCCAATTTATGGTAAAATGATGCAGTTCCCTCAAGTTTACACCTGGAGACATGAGACTTAAATATGGGAACAAGACGAACAACCTCTATTGCAACCCTAATAGTGGAAGGGATAGAGTTCTGACAGAGCTAAGTATTGGGACTTAAAATGTCTTGTAAAGGTGTTCAAACTTGTACAGACTAAAGGAACTTCGCATGTTTTATTGCATTTTTATACTAAAAACTCTGGTTGGTCACAAAGGACGTTCTTGTACTCTCTGAGCATTATCTTAACCCACATAGACTGTTCTTAGATCTTGGAAGCAATCACATTTTGGAGTTGCATTAGATTTGGGTAACTATTTGCAATATGTAAGAGAAGTAACCTGAGAAAGAATGTTGTAGGGTGCTTAGTCTTTAAGGATAAGAAATTAGAAGCTGCTCAGAAGTTTATGTAATTATTTCTGACGTTTGGTAAACAAATTGCTTTGAAGAACTTCACAAACTTGTGTTTGATGTGAAACTAATGGCCAATCTGATGTTACACTAGTGCTAAATAGTGGAGGTATTTTCACACTAGTTCTTTAAGATCATTCAATTCTCAAATTACTGTAGAAGGTCAGAACTACCACTTGTTCTCATTTTGAAATGGATTTTGCGTGTGCATTCTTTTCTTGGCTTAGTAAAGTCTTTATTTCAAATTCATGAAATTTATCATATTCCAGTGTCATTTTACTTATTTTAGTATCCCATGTAGGTTCCATTTTGTTATGGCCAAATTGTTGATTCATGATGCTTCTTATAGAATCTTTGTTAACAGTTAGCCATCAAGCAGTTTGTTTTTTTCTTCATGATTTTGCATTTGAGGTTCACTTTAATTTCTTCTTGGTGTGTTAACATATGCTCTTTCCAACTTGAGTAATGGTATTAAATTGTTCTGCTTGATCTATGTCTGCTTTCACACAGTAATTATGACAAGCAACGATATAGGATCTAGAAGGGAAACACAAGACAATATGTCAGCCCCACCAGGCTTTGCATCTCACACATCTTTCACGCTGAAGAAGACAAAAAAGAAGGATGGAGCTTATAACTTGGCAGGCATTCAAAGTGACATTGAACCAGAGCCCAATGAAGTTTGTTTTAAGGTAGCTGATGTTGAAAAGCTTCAGAAGTCCGTTAAGCAAAGGCCATGGATACTTAATGATCAACTCAACAAACTGGAAAAACCGGATGCGAAACATCTCAATATGGTTATCTATCTCCTTTGCCTCCTCTTTCTTAATTAATGCAGTTTCTTTGAACATGAAAACGACATGGTGTTATATATACATAGTGAGCATGGTGACTTTAAATATTTTACTAGTGGTAGTGTTTTGGACTTGGTCTTATATCCAACCAGTGTGTAGTTACTGTAAATAGGAAAGCGTGTTGTAGACATATGGACGGACAAGATTTAGAATGACTTCGAAGTCACCAAGTAGGTTATACCGTTATACTTTGCTAGTTTGCTTATTAAAACAAAGGGAAATTACTTGAAATGGGATATAAAATGTAGATGACAATCACCTGATTTTCATTTTGTTATAAATTTATAATATTTTGAATGTTGGTGATACGACATCTTCTTTTATTTCATTTCATGATTATTTGTTTTGGTGTGGTGGTAAAGTGGTGGAGTTAAAGAAAATTTACTACAATATTTTTGAAAGGTTTGAATGGTTTTGGTTCAAGATAAATATTGCTGATACATTACCAAAATGAGAAAATTGTAAATTTAGTAGAAAGTTGGGCCATTGGCAGCATGTTGGTGAATTCTTTCATGCTTATTTATTATAAGGCTCGGTAAGAATTTAATGAACTCTAAATAGCAGTTAATGATTGTTTCTTCTTGCAGAATACGCCCATGGAAAATACCCTTCCAAAAGGAGTGATTCGTGGGTGTCCAGGTTGCCATAATTGCCAGAAGGTTTGAGATCATTCCATTCATTTGGTTTTGTGATATTTGAGTACTTTTCTTGCGTTCTTCAACGAGTATAATATGCGCTCACTTTGGTGTAGTTAACCCTAAGTTACCATTTTACAGGTTATTGCACGTTGGCGTCCAGAAGAAGCCTGCAGGCCTATAATAGATTACACTCCCTCCTTTCACCCTACTGAAGAGGTAAATGTTTTAATAAGGGATAATCTTCCAATGTTTTCCCTGGCACCCTTGCACACGTTATCTTAATAACTGAGCTTTGACCTTCCGCGACAGGAATTTAAAGACACTTATCAATATATTGCCAAAATACGTCCAAAAGCTGAGGAATATGGAATATGCCGTATTATTCCTCCTGATTCCTGGAAGCCACCACTTCCTATGCAGGGAAATAAATTTGAATCTTGTAGGTTTGGTACCCATGTTCAACAGATTGATAAGCTTAAAGTTCTGCATTCAAAGAGAAAACTTAATCAAATCATTGAACAAACTGATGCAAATAACAAGATTTCAAAAACGAAATTGGATTATGGGGCTGATGGCTTTGAATTTGAACGTGGTCCAGAGTTTAGTCTGCGAGGATTCAAGGCATACGCAGAGAATTTCACCCGGCATTATTTTCAGAAGGAGGACATTTTTAATAAGTGTAAGACTTGGGAAAATATTGAGGGAGAATATTGGCGAATTGTTCAAAATCCTACCGAGGAAATTCAGGTCGACTTATATCTAACCACCATGCTTCTCTATCCCCTTAAAGATCAATAACTTACTTTCTATTGCCCACTTTCTCATAGGTGCTGTGTGGTCATAATCAGGATGCCAAAATTCTTGGCAGCGGATTCCCTTTATCATCAGTTGTTGATGATCAAACCAAATACACAAAATCTGGTTGGAATTTAAACAATACCCCTAAATTCCCTGGTTCTCTTCTTGCTTTTGATTGTGCCAACTCTGCTCTTTTGACCCCACGGCTGGATGTTGGAATGTGCTTTTCGTCCCTTTGTTGGGTAAAGATTTGAATTACGTTATGATGTTTTGTGCTGCATCTAACCATGCAGTTTGCTATTTTCTGTGTTTGGCGACTTAGTTGTAGATGTCTAAATTTTTCTTTGTTTTTCTTTTTCAGAAAGTGGAAGAGCATCACTTGTACTCTCTCAGTTACCTGCACCTCGGGGCTTCAAGAATCTTGTATGGTGTACCTGGTAAATATCGCCAAAAATGTGAAGCACTACTGAAGAAAACCTTCCCAGAGTTATCAAGACATCGTGAGTTGTTCCATAAGCTAGTGAGTACCAATATACCTTTGTTGTAACAGACTGAATTAATTTATGCTTCATTACGAAGTTAAGTTTTGTTCCATAAGCTAGTGAGTCTTGATTTTCCAAAAATAACACTCATTAATGAGTCAATAATGAGCTATTAATGACTCATTAATGGCTCGTTAATGAGCCACAAAAAATTATAAACCATTGATTTATTTTAATCAATGGCCAAGATTGGTTCTCACACCTTCCCCTATAAGAAAATGGGTCATAATTGCCACCTCTAGGTATTTTTGTTGCTTAACCAATAAATAAAGTAATAAATATCTTCCTCCATAACTCTGTGCTTAATTAAATGTGCCAATTTTCATGAACGGTGAAGTAGATACAATGACTAGATATATAAAAGATCTCATCATATATATTGTATCTGACTCAGTTAATGAGTTTTCAGTGACTTATACAGGTGACTCAAATTTCACCCTCTATCTTGAAATCAGAGGGTATACCTGTCTACCGTTGTGTGCAGCTTCCAAAGCAGTTTGTCCTTATTTGTCCTGGAGCATACTATTCTGGATTTGATACCGGTTTCAGTCTTACAGAAAAGGTCAACCTTGCACCCCTTGACTGGTTGCCACATGGACAGCTATCAGTAGAAATGTATAGTGAGCTGCATAGAAAGACATCAATCTCCTATGACAAACTGTTACTGGAGGGGGCCAGAGATGCTGCCAAATCATCTTGGGACTTTCGAATGCGAGGGTGGTATAACGCATGCGGAAAGGATGGTTGGCTTACGAAAGCTCTGAAGGTAAATCCTTGTACTCCCTCTCTTAATAAATGGTAATAATTCAGGGTTGAAATGGCCACCTCTATAATGAGAAGTAACTAAGTCACATTTGTTACCTTTTTTTTGTTCCTTTTATTTTTACATAATATAATACAAAATGCTTGTTTATATGGAACAGTCGCGGGTCAGGCTAGAAAGCTTTAAGAGGGAGTTGTTATGCAACGCTTCACAGTCACGCAAAATGGAAGAAGATTTTGGTTGTTTAGTTAAAAGGGAATGCGTCGTATGCTTTTATGACTTGTACCTTTCTGCAGCTGGCTGTCCATGTTCACCTGACAAATACTCTTGTCTTGAACATTCAAAGCAGATATGCACGTGTCCTTGGAGTTCCAGGTTCTTCCTTTTTCGATATGACATTGCTGAATTGAATCTCCTTATCCAGACTCTAGAAAGGTAAATTCAAAATGAATAACCTGATCATAGTTTAAACTTACAAACTTTTGATGAAATGGCATCAACTGTTTGCAAGTGTTAGATGCATTGTAACTTGGAGATAGAATGTGAATCTGGTTTTTGATACTTGTAATGGATAAAGAGCAGCCTGTACAAGCTAATGTAGAAGCCATTGCAGTTTTCTTTATGACTGAACTGAGATCCAAAAATCATAATAATGAAACGAAATGACCCGACATAGACCTAATACCATGCGACTAAAGGAATAAAAGTTTGATTTTGTCAGTTTGGACCGAATCAAGAATTGTTCCTTTTCTTAATTTTATAAACCGAAAGCAAAAGTAAATTGGTTTGTGTCTGGTTGAAGTTTGGTTGCAATGTGGTTTATTTGGAATGGTTTGTACCCAAGACTAGAGGACGGGTTTCATTAATTTCTCCAGTTTGCTTGTTCATTTTGATCCATCAAAGGGTCTTAGGCAAGCATACCATATCACTGGTATAATGTTTTCTTTACTCATTAACGTAGTAGTATAATAAGGCTGGGCGTAGCGGGCAAGCCGAGCACCTTCGGGTATGTTTGGGTTGGCTCTTTGGGTCCATCAGGAACACCACTACCACCCCCCATTCGAGTAAGTGGCTGGCTTCCCAAACCCGACCTTTGAGCTCTTTTTTTTTAGTGTACAAAATAGAGTAAGGAGAGAGAAAATATTCGGGTTGTTTGGGTTAGGTGCTACTTGGTTTCAGGTAAGAGAGTGAAAAAAAAGAAAAAAGTGACGTGGCAACTGATATGACATTTGGGTTGGGTTGGGTTTGGATTGGGATGATATAATAAGGATTTTACCAAACATATATAGTTTTACACGCTATATATGTTTACGAGATAACACTCGCTACTTTTAATCTTTACTATTAATATGATTGAAATCTGAGTATTGATATATATAGACTCGTAACTCTTAGCTCAATTAAGCCTCCTAAGAAACTCATAATTTGCATGCTTCTTAGATCAATTTGATGGCCGATTGATTGAGTTCTAAATCCAGGGTTGCAGTTCCAATTGTTCAGACTTAATTGGTTGAATGAATTTTCAAGATATTCAGATAATTTACACCTACTCTCAAATGTCAAGTTGTTCTTCACTTGTTTCAAATCAAGATTTAGAGTTAATGCAGTAGCCGTAACCATATTTAAAGACCTAAGGCTTGTTTGTTTTTGTGAATAAGATCTTATTTAAAAAAATATCTGTAGACCGACAAACGTTTCTTACAAAGCTTGTTTTTTTTTACAGACATAAGACCTTTTTATATCTTATTTTTAGCTTATCTAGTTAAGCAATAAAATTAGCTTCTAACCTGCAGACATTTTGAATCTTGAGTTTAACCCTTGAAGCCCTAAACGCATAGTTACCCCTTCCACCGTTGAAGCCCGTCGATCCTTCCACCCTCGTCGGTCGACCATCACGACGACGCCGTCGACCCTTCCATTGTCTACCCTTCCATGTCGAACCCTTCCATCTACCACCAGTCGACAGCGTCATTTAGTCAGTCGGCCGATTGAAATTGCATCTGTGTACAACACGAACCTTCCACGTCGAACACCATCTATATCTGCTACAGCACGAACCTTCCATCAATCTACTACAGGTATCTGATTTGAAGCTTGAGATTGCATCTTTGGGTTTGCTACCATTCGATAATTATCTTGTCCAACTCCTTTTTTTGTTTGAAATTGCCTTTGTGATTTCCTCTGTGATTATTTTCTTGAAGATTCGATTCTTATTTTCTTGAATGAGAACATATAATTAATTCGATAATTACTTGTTTGTGTATGCAATGTATCAAATCGAGCCTCTCCCATACACCAACAAATGTTTATGAAGATGGTTAGAAACGAAGTTTGGATCTTTGCTGATAACAAGTCTCATCAGGCTGTAAAACAGACAAAGAAAACACATTTCTTATCATTTTGATATTACTAGGAACCATTAAAATTACACACCCTGACAAATGGAGAGCCAAAAGGCCAGCTCGTTATTTTCCCATCACGCCGTATTTTTAATTAAAGTTACAATATAATGTTTGGTTTTCAATCTGTGTTAGGCAGTATTGTCCATAGGTATTAATGCATGGGGGATCCTGTCCTGATTTCATCTTGAATCATGCCACTTGTTGAATATCGTAAATCAATAACTTAGAGGTGGGTAGAATCATAAATAGATATACCACTGTCCCCGGAATTTTCAAGTCAGTTGAACATTCAAACATAGGACATAAAATGTTACCAAGGTAGGAGTTTGATTCCTGGTTTGCTGGTTAATGAATTTCTTGAATTAGAGGATTATTTTTTAAAGATTCTTAAGCACAATGTTCTATTTCTGCATAATGAACAAGATTGAGAAAAGGGTATTCTTCTTGTTTGTTGACTTTCTGAATTTCTTGAATTGAGGCTTCCTAGTTTTTTCTGAAGGATCAGACTTTCAAGATTGTTTATTTATTAAAAATTATGCTTTTCTATCTTGGTTTAACAGTGCCAATTGAATAGCAATATTATATCTTGATTGAGGAAGCAATAGTTTCTCTAATGAGTCAGCAACTTTAGAAAGAAGTCATCCTGTGTATTTATAGATTAAGAGCTTCCTGCCAACAATGATCTTGATGTAACTTCAAAAGTAACCAAAAAATCAAATCCATATGAGTAATTATTATGGTAATCAGAAGTTTGTCCTGTTGTAGGACTGTTTTGTAACAGAAAGTTCCATAAAATAGCCAGCCCACATCAAAACAATCTCATATATTTGATTTCAGTTCATGTTCACCAATCAATGATCACAAACAATGTTATTTTAAGTTTACTGGCATATATGTACTTGGCATACTCATTTGAACTTTCAGTTGCATCAAGTGTTTGTTAAACCAATAGAAGGGGATGCTACAAGAAACCAAACATCACAGAATTAGATAGTTGATGATAGCAATTGGTCTTCCAAAATGTGTGGTCTGTTTCACTTTCTGTTTGTCTAGACATGGCTTTGTTATGTGTTGCAACTTTTACTTTGATGTTTTGAGTGGATAACAAATTCTCTTATTCATTTTATTTGTTTACTAAAAATTCTTAAACTTTAAATTAATTTCAAATTTTCTTGGTTTTATATTGTAGATATATATAAAAGTGTAATAACTAATAAGTCATTGAATATTTGAATTGTTGTTTTCTATTTGACCCGTTTAACAAGTCACGAAAATATAAAAGTGTAATTAGTTGTTTATTTGCAATATATAAAAGTGTAATTAGTTGTTTTTTCTATTTGACCCGTTTAACAAGTCGAATATGTTGAAACTTGATGACTTTTATGTTTTTCATGATAATTATTAATTAGTTGTTTACTTACAATATGTTTTGTTCAATATGTAGTTCGTCCAAATGGGTGGTCAACCTCAATGGTCAAATGAGCAATTAAAGTGTTTATTATATACATGTCTTGAAGAAATCAACAGACGATAATGAGATCCAACCACATGGAAGTGCAACAAATCGTGAGTACATGGTTCATTTGCGAGATCAAATTACGGAGCAATTGATCAAAATATAGAAATTTTAGTGACTTTGTTACGTTAATTAAACAAAATGTGTAACAATTTTATTTTTATTTTTTTGAATTTTATATTTTGGATATTAATGTTTTGGATATTGGATATTAATGTTTTAAAGCTAGATATTTTATAATTTTACTCAAATTGTTGAATTTAGTTTAAAATTACAAAGTTATAGTAAATAAGATATTTCTTAAAATTAAAAAAACAAACAATATTTTCTTCACATACCTTTGCAAAATAAGACCTTCTAAACTTTATTTATCCAATAAAACCTTCACAGATATAGAATAAGACCTTCATAACTTATGTCTTTAAAAAAAACAACGCCTAAAGTTTAGGTCAACAACCAACCACACCATTAATTAAAACTATCCATTTCGCTCTTCATTGTCTACTCCAACATTACTTAGTTTATCATTTAGTTCTGTAGTAATCACTCATTACCACATCGAATCCTGGGGCCTATCAATTACTTAATAAGCCGTCGCAAGTAAAAAAAACTACTATCATCACATATTCACACTCTTTGCAAGAGGTGAAGACAACCACAAAAAAGAAAACACCATCACCATGCCACCATGAAGTGGGAAAATGGAATACCATGCCATTAGGGATGTAAATGAGTCAAGCCGAGCTAGATACTTATCGAGCCGGACTCGTTTAGGCTTTTTAAAGCTCGAGCTCGGCTCGTTTAGAGCTTATGATGTTGAGCTCGAGCTCGGCTCGTTTAAGTTTTATGAAGCTTGTTTAGGCTCGGGTATTAATTTAATATTTTTATTAAAATGATATATATAAATATTAAAAATTAAACATTTAAACTATAAATTATATTATATATGGAGCTCGTTTAGGCTCGCGAGCTTAAACTAGCCCGCTCTTTGGAGCTCGAGCTCGGCTCGTTTATTAAATGAGCTTTAATCTAGGCTCAAGCTCTAGCTCGTTAAGGCTCGACTCGTTTCAAGCTTTTAACGATCCGAACTCGAATAGCCCACGAGTAGTTCGACTCGTTTACATCCCTACATAACATGGTGTGCATATATGCTCCATGCATTACATATAGTGTAAGGAACTGAATCTTTTTTAATCATGATATAAAAGCTAGGTAGGTTTAAATCTAAAAAAGATTATGGAAAGGTATAAAATATTTAAACAATAAGTTATGAAAAGATTAGGGAATTTGACAATGAATTGACAAGAGATTGGTGTGAATGGTCATCAAAAGTTTGTGCATGTGATTCAATCCGTACGCGTAAACTTGATGTCTCCCACCAAGGCAAAACTCCTATGAGTGCAATAATACTCTGGCGAAGGATAGGGGTGTTCACTGATCGGATAAAACCGAATTATCGAACCGAAAATTTTGGATCAGACTATTTGGTTCGGATATTTTAGATTTTTTGATTGGATTGGATCAAAACCGAATAATTACTATGGATTCTGGTTTGGTTCTGGTTACTATAATTTAAACCGAATAAACCAAATAAACCGAATAAGAATATACATACACACACACACACACATATATATATATAACACTAGTGTAACAAAATAATCCATACGTGTTATGTTTATGTTTATTTACAAATTATTTTTAATTATATATTTATAAAGCGACTACTCTCACTAGTTATTGTAACTTGGATAACTATATTTTAATCTTGATAGTATATGTATCGAATCTAGTTTTTAAAATATCTAGACTTTTTAAGTATGTATTTATGTAAGAACGAAAACCGAATTGTATAAACCGATCCAACCGAATTGTAATTTGGATGGTTTGATTCGGATCTTAATATTGTTTGGATGGATCGGATCCCACTTTTCAAAACCGAAATCCAATTGGATTTACTCAATCGGATAGGATTAAACCGATCCATCCGAACGTACACCCCTAATCGTAGTTTGGGTGGTTTTCATGATGCTCTCTTTGTTAAAATTGTTGTGAAGCTTCTTGGTTTCGGTGGAAAATCATTTCAGGAGGTCCATTTTGTAGCTGCTTAAATTGGTGAGAAAGGAATTGTCTCTTTTAGTGTGTTTCTTCTCCTGTATAGGCAATATTTCTCCATAAAAGATTTTGCAAGACCTGCCAAACTGTTTTACAAAGTGAAACTGAGCTTGATTTACGACCTGAAACTGAGTTTATAATCTTGATTCAACTAGTTATGTGCAAACTGTACCCTATTTTATTTGTGGAGTGTCATTAGAGAGTGTGGAAGAACAAATGTTTGATGTTATGATGTAGCAGCGTTAATCTATATGATGTTATCAGGTCCTAGGACTCATAGAGAAGCAAGATTAATAACTTAAATGGCTAAACAAACAATCCCTACTATATGTACAGTAGGCCTATCGAAAAAAACAAGATATCGGAAAAAACCGACCAACCCGTTCAAGTTTCGGTTAAAGCGGATCGGTTAAATCGGATATCGAGTAGGATTAATCGGTTATTTCAGGTTACCCATATTATTTGTGGTTCCGTATCGGTTAGATTATATTCCATTCGGTATACTCAAAATACCCGAATTTCTTTTACAAAGAAAATGTTGGGTTTTAATCTTGATATGTTATTTTAATTTAGTATTTTAGTCATTATTTTATTTAGTGATTATCTTGAAGTTAGTTTGTTGGAATATTGATAGGAGTAGATCCGTGAGTTGCTCCTTTAAATTTGCAAAGTTGGTTAGTAAAGATTGCTTTCATGTATTGGCTATATACACACACACACACACACACATATA
>JAUEJL010091955.1:0-14119 GCA_032274825.1 Drosophyllum lusitanicum
TGTTCCAGTAGTGCTATATATATATATATATATATATATATATATATATATTCGGTTTATTCAGTTTATTCGGTTTGGATAATAGCAACCAGAACCAAACCGGAATCCATAGTAATTATTCGGTTCTGATCCGATCAGATCCAAAAATTCAAAATATCCGAACCAAATAGTCCGATCCAAAATTTTTGGTTCGGTAACTCGGTTGTATCCGATCAGTGAACACCCCTAGATGATATTATGGTTGATTCTATTTTTTCTATCAATAAATATAAAATACAATATGTGATGTTGTAGATGCACATGTCTAAGGGAAGAGGGTACAAATTGTCAAATATGTAACTGAATTCCCTTGGGTTTATACTTTATACATTCGGACTCATTATTGTGCATGTGGATATGCTTCTTGAGCAGGATTATATACTCATGTTTATGCTATAAGTAGAGCTATAAACGAATCGAATATTCAACAATTCGTTTATTTAATAAATGAACGAATATGAATACAATTTTTTGTTTATTTAATTAAACTAACAAACACAAACAATTGTCACGTTAGTTCATTTATGTTCATGGACGTTCGTCTGTGTTTGTTCATTAATGTTCTCGTTTGTGTGTGTTCATATATGTTGGGCAGATACGGAATTTTAAGGTAAGAATGACATATATGAAATTCACTTTAGACTTTTGACTCAAATTAAAGTTAAAGTTGAATCCAATTTCGACCCATAAAAGTCAAAATTAGATTTCAATTTTTACGAGAATGGATAGTTTAGATTTAGTAATTAAACTATGTTATCTAAATTAATGGCTAAGATTGTCTAATAGAATTTATTAATATTAGTCTTTTATTTATATTAAAAGATACCTTATATATATATTTGTTTGTTCGTTAATTTTTGTATAGAATTTAAACGAACGATTATAAACAAACATGAACAAATTCTTAAACGAATGATCATGAATACAAAACTTCGTTCAATTCATATACATTCGCTTTGTTTACAATACTAGTTATATGCACATGTTTCATTTTACTTCACTTATTTAGTGTCTTTTTTATGCCTAATTATACGTGTTTATTTGTTAGTATTATAAATTGTTTTGTATGTGTAATGTGTTGTTAATGCGGGTTTACAATATAACTCGACTACCGAATAGTATTCTAGCAACATCATTAAGACGTAGGGGTTTTCATGGGGTTGGGCCCATAGTTGAAAAATTGTGAAACACGGTCGTGGGCATGATTTAGTTTCACTATTTGAAAACCGAACCATGCATAATGGGTATTCGACCTAAACCAAACCACGAAATAGCAAGTACCGACGGTTCGAATCAAGTATACCTGGTTTTGTTGTCATAAAATTCTTTTTTTAATGGCAAAACACCAACCCACAATGAAGAGGATCACCTAGTACACGTACAAAAGGAAAGATGCATTTTAATAAAATGAGAACCAAGCTTCAACTTGAAATACTTGTTCTAAATGGAACCACGCTACCTATCAGTGTTTGACAATCATCAAATAAAATCGAACAACCAAATTAGATCTACACAAACCCAATTGAGATAACAAATAAAACTTAAACCATTTTAAACTTGAAATTTGCACTCTTGAAATACCTTAATAACTAGAGTTCTTGAAAATCCATGTGACACACCGAATAATACATGGATATATCATTTAAGGAACTAGATAGACTGAAATTAAAATCTAAAAAACCTAGCTAATTAATTACATCAAATTTTGTTTTAGTCCGAAATATTGGATAGATTAAAATAAGGATATATCATCTAAAGAGTGTGAGACAACAATAACATTAACTTCGACAGGCAAGCTAGTGTCAACCCTGTGCAGATGCCTGATGATAAAGATTGCACGAGCACATATATACTTAACCTTACCCTTTTCTTAAGATGACAGATCGTATGATTGCATATGCAATTGCATTGTTGTGGAGTCAAAAGCGGTCACCAGTGTGCAAAGCATAGGTCGGGTTAGATCTTTTATGGCCCAAAACCGAAACATAACCGATAATGTTGGTTAGTCAAAAATTCTAGCCGAATGGTTCGAGTTTCAAGTTGATCCGTTTTAGGTTATTTATAACGAATTGGCTTGTGTTATTAGTTCATAATGGTCAAACAAAATCATGCAACTAGGACATAGTTTTTTTGAACTTAAGCAGCGTAGTTGGTCTTCCGAAATAAACCAGAACTGGACCAGCCATTCCTGGTCGCGGTCTAAATAAACGGCCCTAAGTGGTCTACATTATTCGGCTTCAAATGTTAATTATGCTAACGTGGTGGCCAATTATGCCATATTCATATCTCAGATGTTATCATGGTGTAAATGACTACTCTTGTTTCGTATATATGCAGTTTTGCGATCGAAAATCACTTGAGCCATTAAGACCATGAGCATGTATTCCCCTGTTTTCCCTTACTACATCAGTGTCATATAATTTTCCTTATCCTTATCACTCTAGCCCCACATCCATCGCCCTTACTTATCACCTATATATATATATACACATACACTCAAATAAAAAAAATGTTTAGCATGAGTGGGAGAACTCGCTAAACTCATCTGGTATGGAGACGACGGTGATGTTCATGTGAGCCATGCACCAACCAGCTTGAAATGGGTGCGGGTGGTCTAAGCATAATTTTACCCAAACAACCTCTTCGTATAAGTAATTAACCTAACGTAACGCATCATTGTCTCTGCGGCCCTCTAGCTAGGGGTGAGCATGGTTCGGTTTGGTTCGGTTTTGGCATAAAACCGAAACCAAACCGAAAATTTTGGTTTTTGGAAAACCAAAACCAAAACCGTTCAGTTTTGGAGTGGTTCGGTTTTCGGTTTTGAAGTCGGTTTTTGGTTCGGTTTTACAGCTTTTCCGTTTTAACCATCAAGATTTGAAGCCATACAATCATCATTCTAAAGCTATGAAGTTAAACGAGATTGAAACTATATTAAAAACATCAAGATGTGTGACACCTAATTCAAGTTATATATATTGCAATTGATACAAGCAAAATGTCTGTCATAAGTTTAAACTTTAAAGCCAAAGTTGAAACAAATCAAAACTCAAAGCAAATCGATAAATAACATATTAGTAAAACTGAAAATCGAGATGAATAACCAACTGTATACAACTCAGAAAATTAGAATCTGATAATCGAGATAAATAACTAAAAATGGGTTTCTATATTAAGTGAAAATGGATAAAATCGAGAATAAGTGAACTTGTCGACTCGAAATGAAGTGATGTAAGTGAACTTAATCGAGTAGTCCAACACTCCAACGACCAAACAAAGCTATATATGCGAAGGAGATCTGAATTAGTGTGAGACCTCTTTGGCGAAACCCTAATGTAAATGGGGGCGGTTATGTAAATGGGAAAATCATAGAGTACTTAATTTTTTGGACATGTATATTTACAATATTACCTTCGGAACGGTTAGGTTCGGTTTTCTCGGTTTTTGAAATTGTAAAAACCAAAAACAAACCGAAAAAGCCGGTTTTTGAAATTTCGAAAACCAAAACCATCGGTTGCTATATTGGTTTGGTTTTTTCAGTTTTTGGTTTGGTTTCGGTTTTTTCTGCTCACCCCTAGTGATTCTTGCCAAAATGTAGTGATTAGTTGATTACAACCATAATTAAAAAAAAAATCGTTTCTTCTACCATTCTAACAAATCGATAGTTTACCTCGAGTTTCCTATGTAAACCATAAATGATAAAAGTGGAGAAAAGGATATAGCATTTTAATGCAGCAAAAACTTGTTCAAAAACACTAGGTTTATAATATTTATCATGTAGGTTTTCCTTCTGTCTTTTTTATTATTATATTTAATTAAGAGATATCGAGAGTATGAACAATAAAAATGGGCTGCTAGTATCATTTTTAATTTTTTGTTTCTTATTGTAGTTGTTGACAATAAAGATTCATGTTAATTAATTTGATCATGTTCCTTTTGTCTTTTTGTTCAGCGAAGACCATAAACTTTGTTAGAAACTTTTTACATGCTTCACATGTTACTGAAAAATGGTAATTTTTTGTTATGAATTTTGTACAAATAGCCAAAGCATCATCACTAAAGTAACCAAGTGTAAGAACAATTATCATATCTGATCCTCAAATGTTTTTTAATATAGACATTTAAAAGGTAACAGTTTTGTTAGTATCTTAGAATCGAACTACAAGAAACCAGACACGTATATGTATGAAATCAACTCGAATTAAGTACACCGCATTGGACCGGTTTTAAATGGCCCGAGACCAGTAAATTACCCGACCCGACCGAGACCATTTGCTCTGGTCTTCGTTCCCTAATTTCACCCAAATTCGGGTTTCGGTCCGGACCTGGTTTTGACTCGTGCTCGCCCCAAATGCAAGTTTTGCATTTCAAGATAATAGTCATAAGTGAAATGACATTGAAAAGGTTTACAATTTATGAATTTAATTATTCTGTCTTACTAAATGTCGATTTAGTCATCTATAGACAACTAATACCATACCTCATGAGGCCATCCATCAACAACAAAGACATCCAAGGAGAAACCATCGGCAGTGGAGAAAGCATGTGCTTCTTGAATGTTCAATCCAGCCTCAGAAAGTAAGGAAGTCAACTGCAGAATTAATGAATATGTAACTCAATCAAAATTTCTTGGTATAACTCCGACAAAGAAAAAATAAGAAAAATATAAATAGCAAGCATTTTTATTAATCTAATTATGCCATTAACTAGCTTCCAATCATGAAATGCTGAATTTTTACATATGAAAGTTCAATAATAAAGAATGCAAAGCTAACTTTTTAGCTATTGCACAAGAAGCATCAACGATCACCAAAAGTGGTTTTCCCCAACTTCCCAACGGACCATACATGACCAAAATAGAAAAAAGTTGTCACCATAATGAAGTGCTTTTCCTCAAGACAAACGAAAAAACACGATGAGTGTAAAATGTGTGATGGCCTTTTTCACAAGGCTTGGAAGCAATGTACCTTGGTTTAGGAATTATTTTGCTATGTACACGTGAAATATAATTCTGCAGAAACTCAACTTTACATGTCATATTGGAACCATACAAACAAGCCCATTGGACTAAACCTTCGGTCCTTAAAGAGGTAAGTCGGGCCTATTACAGTTAAGCTAAACACACACACAATATGTCAAAGCCAAAATGAAATATCAAAAACTTTTTGAGGTTCAGACGAAAACATCATCTGCAAATTCAATGCTCCAAGCCATGTTGAAAGATGGGGTCAGATTTGATTAAGTTGAAACCAATTAGGTATTTGAGTAGCTTTTTTGCATGTAAATATGATAACATGCTCCACTTTTTGCATAAGAATTGCTAAACGTTAAGTTTACTCTAACTTAGTACCTACCAACAAACCTTGCTCCATAAAAACCTTTTTCTCTTAGACAAGTAAAATGGTCTGTCAAAAGGGCCTTTGGCCTAGCAGTATGAGGGGTTTAAGATGACCCCCAAGGTCTTGAATTCAAGTCCCACAGCAGACAGGGTGTAGATTTAGGAGTAGGTTTAGTAGATATGTGAATTCTGTTGTACCAAAAAAAAGTAAAATGGTCTGTCAATTTGTTTAAGTAAATTAATATCCTAATGTCACAAGTGTTTCCCTTCTAGTAAAAATTAGCTACTAAATAGAGTAAAATATCTCTAATTCTTCCATATGTTGGAACCACATTGATACGGTCCAGATTTACTCAATCTGGGATATTTCAAGGTTGCAGAACTTGCTAGGCGGGAGCTGGGGAGTAACGAGTACTTGGCCTAGGTGGGGAGTACTCGGATTGGAAAATTTTAGAAAAATTCTAAATGATATGTATATTTAACCCGTTTAACACCTTAAACTATTAAAACTAAACTGTTTTAAAATGTAGCTTAGGATAAATAAAGGTAAATTTAAAAATTTAGGAAAAAATAAGTGTGAAGTTTGAAATTTTAAGGTAAATAAAGGTAAATCTCAAAATTTTGAAAAGGTAAAGGTAAAGTTTGAAGTTTTAGAGTAAGATGAGGGTAGTATTTGAAACTTTATATAAAAACCTAATTACTAATAGTTTGAGAGCCGCCCCATTTCTCTAAAACTCTTCATCTTCTTTCCTCCATCATTTTTTTTTTATTTGATTCTCCATTGTTCCTTCAAAGACACCTAATTTCTTTGTTCTTGAATATCTCTAATGAAGCAAAATCCTAATTTCTCTATTCTTGAATATCTCCGACGAAGGAAAATCCTAATTTCTCTGTTCTTGAAATGCTCTGACGAAGATATAGAGCCTCCTATGAAGACCAAGTCACGGCCGATTTGGACCGAGTCACGCCAATTTAGACCGAGTTTGACTAACCGAGTATTTTGGCCGATTCATGTTTACTCGCCACGGTAACCAGCCGATTCACATGTACTTGGCGATTACTCGGCCGAGTAATCCGAGTTTTACAACACTGGGATATTTTAATATTATTATTGGATAAGGAATTTATTATTAGAAGATATGTTTTATTATTTAGTTGATATATTTTGATAGGGCTTATTTTGGATAAAGATTATAAGTTAAGAGTTATATTAGGAGTAGATTCTAGTCTTTAATAATGAATCGATAATTAAAGTTATAATTTTATCATGCAGAAAATTTCATGGTTTTTTATATCATTGCGAGTGCTGGCTTACCTCTCAAAAGTAAAGCGTGGGACAGTAGGACAACCTCTGAAAAGTCGATTGATCTATCTTTTTATCTTTTGTGTTTGTTTGCCAATTTAATTTGTATCCAATTGGTATCAGAGTAACCAATCTGGGCAATTATCAATTAAAATAATTGCAAAGCAATGTTCACGCAAGTTCCAGTTCACGACAGCAATATTCATTGCCAATACTGTTTGCACGGTAGTATTCATTGTAGGTACAGTTCACAACGGCGTAGAGGACTACAGGTTACTGTTCACCGGAAAAAAATACTGTAATCAGAGCAGCTTCCTGAGGTTCCAGCAGTTCGGAGAGATCAGTGTTTGAGGAGGACATGGCATAGAGGGCAAAGCAACACGAAGAGCTGAAAAAGTTAATAAAAGAGGCGGCGGTTTAGCGGGCTAGGACGTCTCTTCCTGGGATTTCAAAGAACAGAACAAGTTTGATTTGAAAAGCAACCCAAACGAATTTGAGGATATACAAGATTCGAACCTTATAAAACCCATAGGGGCTCAAAAGAAAAACAGATAGTAAGTCATGTCACCAGGTCCAACCCAAACCATGACAATGAAAATGGTGGTGAAGACAGTGGTCTAGAGAGTCCGGCAAAGATACGTGAAAAGATGAAAAGTCAAATTCATCAGTCATGAATGAAACAAAATCGTAAATTAATGAAGGTCACTACAAAAAAAGGTCAAAGGCGGCAGCAACAGTGGGGACCTACAAGTGAACGACAGCGGTTGGGGTGGAGTGACAGGTTACACAGGCATTATGGGTCCATGGGCAAGGTTGTAAAAGTCGCTAGGCAGGGACCCTGAATTATAAAAGGGATTTATTTTTAAAAAAATAAATATTAGAAGTACCCTACAAAATAAGTCAATAACCATCAAAAAGTTTAACAAGCTTGGAAAATAAAAACCATAAGTCCATAATTAGTAATACCCTAACAAAATAAGTCAAAAAATATTAGTAGATTTCAAATTTTGTTTTAAAAAAATCAAGTCAAACCCTTTCGTTGACCGTCAAGGACCGATTTTGACCACAACCGATAAATCTGACCGGCATGTGATTTCTAGGCGGGTGGGCTGCCGAGGCTGATTTTTACAACATTGTCCATGGGTCAACGACGTGGATCAAAAGTGGCGTGCTAGCGATCAACGTAGGACCGGTGGTAGGGTTGGGGAGGAAACAGTGGCGACTAGAGTCAAGAATTCTGATGTAGAAAGCACACAAAGAAAGAATAAGAAGTGTGGTTCTAATTTAGGGGATACGGGCTTTCCTATGGGCCTAATTTTAAATGGATACAAGATTGGCTTCTTTTTAAAGTAAATAATGGGTAATTAATTAAATTGAAAATAGACGTATAGTATGAAGACCTTGTTTGACAGCCTTGTGAACTTTTTTGTGGGCCAGAAAATATATCTTGACGTAGGCTACTAGACGAAGATAACTATATATAGGACCACGAATCAAATTCGATCATGGCAACACCTTAAGGACACATTTTGGAGGGGTTGAGTGATGATACAATCAAATTTTAAAATCTAGGATATTTTAATATAACTATTAAACAAGGAAATCATTATTAGAATATATGTTTTAATATCTTAGTTGATATACTTTGATAGTATTTATTTTCGATAGATTAGGAGTTAGACTTATATTAGGCGAAAATTCTTGTCTTTCATTATAATTAGATCATCAGGGTAGTAATTTTATTATGCAGAAATTGATTGGTGGTTTATTTATCATTGTGAGTGTTGGTTTAACTCTTGAAAGTAAACCATGGGAGAGCGGATCAACCTCTTAATTTATCTTCTTATCTTTTGTTTTTGTTTGCCAATTTGATTAGTATCACATGCCTCTAGTAGTTTGGTTTTTCGTGTGTTTAATTTGAGCAACTTTGTATTGTCTAATCCACTACACGTGCACGCTTTCAATTATTATACTAGCCATAAGGAGGTTCTGTAATTCAGTTTAAGATTGAAGAATTAGAATATTTGTGTAACGACCTAAAATCCTCATTATTATTGTGATTAAAGACTTTAAGTTACTCTTTTCTTTGGAGGCAGGTCGTAGGAGGTTTATGATGAACTTTAAGGTGTTAAAGTATGAAAAGAAAGACTTTATGGGTTAATATATGAGTTAGGGTGAATTTTAAGTAAGTTCGAGGGCCTAATGTGTCATTTAGGCATTCTTAACCCTATATATACGATAGAATCCGGGTTTAGGTTATTCTAAACCCTAATTTACATCCCTAAGCAGCCCTAAACTAGAGAGAGAAATATCCCTTGAGAGAGGTCATTGCGCAAAACACCAGGTGGGTGTGGCATGTGGGAGGGTCACAGGTCAAGACACCATTTGTACCATCACATGAACGACTACATAGTCGGAGTAGCAAAAGGGGTAGGGCCTTAGGAAGTGTATGTACGAGTGGGAGTCATGCCCATCTGATACATGGATTTGCCGAGCACGCGAGTAGTGAACGGGTTAAAGGTCGGGGGTTCACCAGTTAAGTTACCATAGACGATAAGCTTGACATACGGTTTACAATAGGAAAGATAGAATTATGAGTTGTTCTGACATGATTAAATTCGGAAGATTGTTATGATATGAATGATAAGATGTGTGGGTAATATGCTCAATAACACGACAAGATTATTATGATAATTAGATACGGTACAATATGATAAACAAAATGTAGATGAACTTGATATGAGAAATATGATTGTATGAATGATTTGTAAGATTGTCATTTGACCCGTGATTGTAATTTTTGTTATGCGGGTTAACGGGAAGGGTCAAATACATGGTTGGGACAAGAGTAATCATATGATAAATAGTTCACCAATAAATGATTTTAAAGATATTTTGATGGCTTTTGTTTGTCTAACTGCTATTAACACACTAGGCGTAAGTTGACACTTGTTTCTTTGAAATGTGTCTTGTACTTGTGCAGGATGCTTGGTTTTCTTTTGGGTAGTAATAGTGTTTGATAGACTTAGTTTGATGCTAGTTGGAGACGTTTGTTATAATGATTTACGATTTGGTTTTCCGTAAGTAGCGTTGTGATTTAAAAACGGTTTTTCCAGCTTCGGCTGAGTATTTATGTATTTAATTGGTAAAAGTCTTCCGTTGCGATAATCTGGTATAAAAGATAAAGAGATTTTGTTAAAGCTAAGTTTTTGAAAATCACGGCGTTACATGTTGCACCATGCTAAGGGCAGAAAAGGGAAATACCTGACTTAGGAGTTTTGGCCTGTCTATCGTCGAAAACGTGATCTCATGCATAGGCCTGCACTATCCCAGTTTAAAACCATATTTAGTGGGACAGTATCATATAATCACAACTTGCAAGATTCACACAAGATTTGGTACAAAAGCTGACAATAACTTTTTTTGCTTGACAAATACAGAAGTAGAAAAAAAACGGAGCTAGATTATATAGAACACAGTTAAGTTTTACCGACTCTATAAACAAATACAAATGTCACCATATAGTGGCATGCTCATTTCAATTCATTGTAAGCAATCAGACAATATGGTCTTGCTCTATTGTTTCTTTACTAATGAATTCGGCATTAGCTAGTTAGAGAAGTTATAAGTTAGAAACAGGTTACCTAGAAAATACTGAAGTTGAATTCACATCATTGTCGGAATAACTGTCATGATGTCTACTGGCTTTATTTGCAAGCGCTTCAAGATTTTGTGCTGAACCAAAAGACGGTGGAGGATGCAATCTAAAGAGACCATAGTTCATTGGAGAGATGGAGAATTGCACAATGAAGGATAGTAAGTTTAAAAAAAAGAAATTAAACAGAAATCGAGCACATACAAATAATCGACATTTATCTTTTAAGAAATCAAACATCATTCAAACTATCAACAAGTACGAAGTGTAACAGCTATAGAAATAAATAGTTAATCATGCAAAGATAAAGCAGAACATGACACAACTAATTGCCTTATGTCAATACCCGCTTCGGCTGCTGTGAGTTAAAGGACTCTGAGCATCTTCTTTCATTGAAAACTCCATGTTGTCCAGATCAGGTGTGTTCCCATCTGAGGTAGGATGAACCTATATAAAATGTTCCTTGCATAAGACAGAAGTAACATCAAAAGATAATCAATAAAGCAATATACGAATTTCAGGAAATGCCTGGATAATCTTTAAGTGCCCCTACAACATATGCATATCCAGATAGAATTCAAGAACTGGTATTGCTCCACTTACGAAAATATCATGTGCATCTATTTCTAGGAACAGAATATTTCCAGGAAGGCAGGAATAGAACACTATGAAAGTTACTAAACAACAGACTCATATTTCACGAAATCAATTTTATGTCCAACATTCTCCTCTTACATAAGAGAGTATTGGAAGGCCTCCCACATTCACAAGCATTTACTTATATCTCTAATTGACCAACATGCTTAAATATTGCCTCTTTTATATCTATTTTGGTATGTCATTAACAGGTCACATGAAATTAATATTACTGGTGACAACATACAGGTTTATCAGAGTAGATCATTCAGCATCCTTTTGGTAATATATTTAGTGGTCATTTGATCCTTCGGCAGAGGATAATGTACCGATTTGATAGTTATCATTCTAGGACAATCAAGCTTGTGCATATGATATATCACCCTGATCCTGACTCATCTGTTGCTGTATGTTTCCAAGTAGATATCACTTTTATTGTTTAGAACAGATCCTATTGTCTATTTAGGTTCTGTATCACCTATACAAAGTTTAGTATGAGGTCACATTCGAGAAAAAAAAACAAAGATGATGTTAAGATAGAATACTCAAAGAAGCGAGGTGAGACTTCAAAACAGTTAAGGTGGTATCTTTAGGGTATGAGGTGGATTGGAAAGACTTTGAACCATATATGCAATGCATTTTTGGTTTTGATTCTAAACTAAGGCTGGTTGTATGCTTGTAATCGAGATGTGAAGCAGAAGATCTCCATATACAGATTGATGGGACTTTTGCTAAACTGAAATGCACTTCACAACAACCTTGGCTTATACCATGCTCACTCCATGTTTTACATTACATATATTAGTACTTGTTACTTTGTTAGCTTGTCTATGCTCATAAACAAGATAAACGACCAAGGTCAGATTATCTTACATGCTGGAGCAGCATCATTCATGGGTGATAAAGCAATCCCACTAAAAAACTGTCTTTTTTCTATTTTGACAAGATTCTTCCTCTCGTTTTCAACCAAAATTTTTTCCCAATGCCTTTGAACTTTTAGGGAAAACCTACGGCCTGTTCTCGAGTTTTTAAACAAAGGAAAGGAAAGGGAAGGGAAGGGAAGGATGGAAAAACTTCCCCTCCAAATCATCCCAAAAATGGGAGGATTGTTTTAAAGCATAAAGATGGTAAAATTGCCCCTCCCTTCCCCTCCTTAAAAAAACTTGAGAACACACAACCTTGATGGTTTCCTTCCCTTCCCCTCCCTTTCCTTCCAAAAATCAACTCGAGAACAGGCCTTAGGTGATGGTTGAAGACAGTTATATTGTAAAATGTCTCCTAAAGTTTCTTCTCCTTCCTCCTTAGTCTCTACAAAGTAACAACCACTCATCCTAATTGATTGGTTTCCATGAATTAAACAAAAGTCACCAAAACAATGAAGAGAGTCAACAAAAAAAGTAATATTATTAACTTCTTTCAAACAAAACCTGCTGAATCACTAAGATTAGCAACATGCTTCTTCCAAACTGAACTATAGAAACAGAACAGAACCTAATGGGGATAATGCAGTTTGCCTATTTACAACCCTAGAAGAATCAAAGTCTCACAGAAAGATACTAAAGCAGCTTTAGAGCAGATCACTAATCTGACTTCTACAAAAGACAGTAATTATCCTAGATATTCTCAAAACTCAAGGTGATTGAAAGCCAACCTTAACCCCAATCCTCATTTCACAGTTACTTATTAGGTCCATACGTCAAGAACAAAAAAAAACGAAGTTGGTGAAGCCAGCCGATGCAATAAGAAACCATAGAAATCTAAGAAGAAAATTTTCAGTTACAAAATTACCTGCACTAAGCGGACTTCAAATGCAGGTCTATTAGCAGGATCTTCTGCCATCTGCAAAACTCTCTTATGCGTGATCACGTCTTCAGCTCTCTCTACGTTCACATCCAGCGCATATCTGTCAATCAGTCGCATCGTATAAACTAAAATTAATAGCCTTCCGTACATCAAATCATTAAACAAGTACGCCATATCAATAGCCTTACGTAGCTACTCGTCTCAATTCTAACAACAAAACGAATCAAATATCACACTAAACATTAAGGGATTACCTCGGAGGAAGGCGATTGAAGTGAACCCAAAGCTGGTCTTCAAAATCAGGTTGTGTGGTATCTTCGTGATTCATGTCATACAATCGAGTGATTACCTCGTTATACACCTCGAGTTTCTGGCGTCGTTGTCTGCTTTTCTTGGGAGAATCAACGGCCCTGCTACCACAGCTTTCATTATCTTCCATGGCCATGGAGTTGCCGGAATCTGAAATTGGCGGTGAGAGATCTGTGGGTGAAAAGTTTGTTTGGATTTTTATGTGCGAAGAGGTTTTGAGTAACGACCGTACGTGAGCCGAGCCAGCGTATAACCTAGACCAGATATAGTATAGTATACATACATACATACGGCCATTGAAGGTGGGTTTTTGTTTGATGGGTCCCACGAGTCCACCACCCACCCTTGCTGATTCGGATTCCCCCTGCTCCCTCATACCTCTCAGTAGTTCGATGCTTATCTACACCCGGAACAAGTTTTCTGTTACGTCATTTCGAGTTACGGTTTTTTATTTCTTATTTTTTATTTTCCTTTCATAAAGGCCTGATATATTATGGATAATGATTTATACATAATAAAAATGATTCATATATAACAATTTATATATTATTAACTGGTATCATGTGTTGTTAAGTAATTGTATCTACTGTGTATGGTCGTCGAATTCTGTTATGTACAAATCAACTCTCATATATTATACGGTTTATTTATACCATCACCATGTGGATTCTTAATTGCAATAACTATATATTTTTTAATTATATTCTTGTCTAATGTAAATGTAATTTACTAAAGCATATATTTTATAATTGATATTAATAAAGATTTACATTATTAATAAATTAATTTAAAATAAAACTATAACAAAATTGAAGTGGTGTAGTTAACATTAGAGATAAAGAAACATGACAGATAGGGATGACAAAACAACCCGAACCCGACGGGAAAAACCGAACCCGGCTAGTTTCGGGGTCGGGTCGGGGATTATAATTTCGGGTTAGGGTCGGGTTCGGGACTGGGGTACACTATCCCCGCCCCGCCCCGATATATGTTTATATATATTTTTTTATATATTTATATACATATATATTTTATATAT
>JAUEJL010091966.1:0-14118 GCA_032274825.1 Drosophyllum lusitanicum
GTGGGTGATTGCTTGTTTTATACTTCAAGCTCAACAACTCTTCAAGTATCATTACAATTGTTCATACTTGTGTTCTTTAAGATCTTCATCTTTCTACAAGTATTATTGTTATAACTCTTCTGTAATCACGTTTTAAGGACCAACAAAATGTAAGATGCACTTTACATGATTATGTTGTGAGCAAAAGCTAGAAAAGATAAAGCCAGAGTAAAAAATGTTTCATTAAGAATCTGATTACTCCAATAGTCAAAAAATAAGGAAGAGTAGCTGAGTTTTAGACATGTTCGTTGAAAATAACGCTACAATTTTAACATGTTTAAATCATTTTGTAATTTAATAAATATCCCACTTGGTCTTTTAAGGTTTTGTGTTAATAACCTGGTAGTTTAGTGGTATGAGAGGATCTGCACACACAAAATTAGAGGGGGTTTTAATATGATAAGAACATGGAATATGTTGCATGAATCAAGAATTGAAGACGTTCATTCTTCGTATGCTACCCCAACTCACATGTTAATAGATAAACTACCTTAAATTCATTCTAAATGTTGTACCTATAAACATGTTAATAGGCAAGTATTTTAATATGAATTTTTTAATTCGTTAGTACTCAACTATTGAATTCAAATAGAATTGGTCTAGGAAAACACACAAACTTACATGTGCATGGAGAAGATACAAAACTGGCTGAGGTGAAAGGCTTCAAGAAGAGTTGTGCCTTCATATTTCAGGTTCAATGATTTGTTCAACGAAATTACTTGTTCGCTCCAATGTTGGCGTTCATAATTTTCCCTCATTTTTTCTTCAAATTAGATAAGCTAAAAGTCCCAAAACTTTGTGAAAAAAGAAAGTGACAAGTCAACAACTCACCTAAGATCTTCATGTTGCGATGATTGATTATTGATCAATTGAATAACACAGTTACTTTGATAGCAAAGGTTAACCAAAATGCCATAAATTCATGGTAATTGTCTAAACAAATTGTATACAGAACTTGCTTAAACTCTCATTTAATCATTCACTTCAGCATAATTAAACTCATAGTGTCCACTTTTCATTCTTTGTGAAAGGCATATCAAAAAAGAAACTTTATATCGCCTTAAGATACACAATTTACTTTTTTATACCAAACCTAATGCACATAGAAGCCTGGCAACTATTAAAAAATAGAAGCCGTAATAACCATCATATTATTAAGCAAATGCATAGCAATTTAAATATACTTGCTTTTGTTTGATGTGATTTCCATTTAAGAGAACACCTTTTCCATAAACTACACTAAAAGGTAAACACCCAGTTCACAAACTCATTAGTTATTTCAATGGACGATTCATAAAATGCTTCAATAAAGTTTAAAAAATGCTTCTCAATAGCATTCCATATGTGATTTTCTTCTTCAAAGTCTTTTAATGCAAAACCTATTCATATAAGCTATGTTGATATATCAACATGATAATCATCAAATATTGTTCGTAAAGAAATTACAACTGTTAGATCATAATCCAATGCACTTTTGCATTAGAAAAGAGAAACCAACTTGCTGAAAATAGAAAAGAAATTGCAACTCTAGACATAAAAGATATGTGATCGATTTCAACTACTTTAAAGTTCATACATCTAGATGGTTGAACCTAGTCTACTTGATAAAGCTACTGATACAAATGGAAATTAAGTAACTATTTTTCTATTTTCAAAAGTACATGAAAGTCAACAAAATATGATCTTTTAAACATTAGGTAATTTTTTTTCATTCAGACATTACATAGAACAGGTGGTTTGCATAAACACACTCAATGTATAGAATTTACGCATAATAGTTTTAAAAGGAGAGAATATAATGATATTATCAAAGTCAAATAGATATGCATGTTAGTTATTTATGATGGCTATATGCTAAAAGAGAGAATTTACTCACCAATGAGTTGAGGCTAATCAGGACTCCATCATACATTCTTCTTCAAACTGAAATTCAAAGTAATTTTGTACACGAATTGGAAAATAAAAAGGAAAAATGAAGAAGGATTACCAGGTGTCTTTTTCATATCACTTAGAAAGCAAAATCAAAAGATTTTCGAGAGAATTTCCATCGATCAAAAAGTAAACAACTTATGCTTCATTTTAATGGATGAACATTACCTCATCCTATTCTTTCTTTTTAGTCTTTGGAGTTTGGATGCTTCAGTGGCTTCTATCTTCACCTGTCAAACATGAACAATTTGTTTCGTAGACAGGATTTATATAAAAAATTAAGAGGTCTGAATTTAACTAAATTGATAAATTATGTAAAAAAGAGAAGAATCATGAAGCATGTTGCTTGGATGACGTCATCGAACTATATGGTTATGGCTTGCTCTAAGCCTTATAGATAATATAGTATATTGAAGCCGATCATTGTAGGATAAGCAGAAATAGTGTAGGGTTTTAGTACAAAGTACCCTCATTAGCTATGGAAAGCATCTCCGTAAAGAACACATACAATCCGCCATAGAAAACGGAAAAGATGATGAGGATTAAAAAGAAAAGTCAATCGATCACTTACTTGATCAACCTTCAATGGAAGTTGCTAAGTCTTGAAGATCGGTGAAGGGTGTAGGCAGCTCCGTTAGGGTTTTCAAATTGATGAAGATGAGAAACAAAGGTTGTCTCAGAAAAGTGCATATGGGCCGGGTAAACATAGGAGAGGGTCCGTGTTTTTGTTAAAACCGGAGCTTTCTAATTAGGTAGTCAAAATAGTCAAAATTAAGAAATAATGGAATTTGATTGGTGGATTGATGGCTAATTTTAGGAAAATAGTAAGCCTTTTAATAATAGTTATAGAATATATAGATAGATATAATAACTAAGTCAAAGTTCATTATATATTGATGCACTTTTTCTAACCTAATAGCCTATATGTATTTTTCTCATACCTTTTAGCTTGAATATACTTATTTAAATGTTTATTTAGTTATTAAGTTTTTCTAGAAGTAATAAACATACCCAGACATTCAATCGATTTATGTTTATCGTCTTATTATCTATCTTTAATTTATAAGTGAATACTATTTATCACGTGTCGTGTTTCCGTTAACCCGAAAATGTATTCATAAGTTAATAATGGTGAAAATAGCATATAACTAGCATCGCAACACGCCCATCCAAGACGTTGATTGTACGCAGTGGCGTTTGTCTGTATTTTTTTCCAAGGGTGGTTATCGGTATTTTATTCGTGGGTTGCGGGATGACAAGTAACCCATTTAATTATTCATGTAAGAGTATATGACATAAACTTGTATCCGTTAAAACACGACACAAATGTTGGAGGAAAGGGTTTATAGAAGGTAAAGAATAACAATATATAACTTGGATAATTTCGTGGATCGTGTTAAATACACTTTCCGTAATCTGTAATTCGACCCTTTTGCCTGGGGTATCACGAATTCAAATATAGGATAATCCAAGAAACTAGATTTGAATTACAGGCTTTATTCAAATCCTAAACACAGAATGCCTTTGCTTTATCTCTCATTTATTTGAGACTACTTCATCCGTATATTTTTTCCCGTATGGCGGAGGTTACCGGCCGGCGGTTATGGGGGCGGGGGCGGCTATTCAGGCGGCGGCGTTGAAACCCCTCCAGGGGCCAGCCCCCGGACCCCCGTACCGTATCCCGATACTAACTTAATTTATTCGAGTGTGCGCTCCACACCTCCAAACCCGAATTATAACCAAGTCTAGAATCGGCTAGTCTCAAGTTAATCCCAATTATACTAAATGGCTTGATGACACTAAAATCACCAACATTTATAACATGTTCCAACTCAGGCGGATGTAAAACTTCTCTTGTGAAATAAGCCCGTGAGCAATCAAAAACTTCCATTTGAAGTTGTAACCACAGCAAAACACTTTTAACAACTTTCAAACTGCTTACCGTGTTCCTTTTCTAGCTAATATTTTTATTTGACCAGTTTGAGATAAAAATGTAACCCAAATCAACCTTTTTTTATTAAACGGTTTGAAATTGTCGCCTCTAGTAGCTAGGCCTTATTCCCTTCCTGCTTCCTTATTGCTTTATACAATCATTACAAAGATAATAAAAATCAACTTAGATAAGGAGTTGACTCTCTTAATTTATAAGGAATTCCAAGTCATGATTTATAAGAATGCGACATTATCAATATATTACATAAACAATAACCAGTTGTAGACAAAAGATATACACTTCTGAATAAGACGCAAAAAACTTCGACTTAAATCATTCACAGAAAATTATAGAGACTTAAACTGTTTTTCTGTGAAAGTACCTAAGAAATTTTCAGAGATGACCTTATTCCATATCATTGACTTCTGGAATAGCCATCCCAGATACTTTGGCTCTCATCACAAACCGTTGACCACCATATTCTATGAAGTTGACTTTGTGTGGGAAATGAATTCTAATGATGTGTTCTTTGGGACAGCAAAACAGACCAGAGACCAATTCATATGTTCCTGAAATATATTAAATGATAGAATTATTTGTTGTTAAACTTCATTTTCATTAACATGCTTGATTGAGATCAATCTAGGAATAAAAGAATTAGTACAAGCTAGTAGATGACATAATGGGTTGAAATGTGTTTTGTATAAGGTTTGAGTTGGCCTGGGTTGAGCTAAAACTCTTTTAACTGGTGCAAAATTTTGAAAAATGCCATGCATAATTAGTTATTCAAAAATACTTACTAAATTGTCACTTCAAACTTTTTAACAAAATTATTTTGAGGTGTTATACATTAGATATATACTTGGTGGCCGTCGTTTCATTTTACTCTTTTTCTTTTTAGCTTTTCTCTTTTAAACGGGGATGGGGCCAGGATTTTAGTATAGTATGGGTCAATCTTGTTTTAACATAACACTAATTGATACACGTATATATAAACGTCGACACAAAAAGTTTGATTATCTGGTTAGATAAATATAATGAAAGTTCATTTAAAAACAAGAAACTTAAGTATTAAAATAACGTTTAAGTTTTGTCAAAATCAATCATCAAAGTTTTCTCACGGTCGCTAGTTCGTTTGGCATGAATTAACGTAATAGAAGCATAATATTAACTAAAACAATAACTCAAATACTTTAACTTGATAAAACTTCAATGAAACCAAAAAATAAAGATAAGAAAAGCATACTTTGCATGTTTCTAGTTGGATTGGTTTCTTTGAATAGAACTCATCTATTATATTGTTTGTTGAAAAAGTATCAACAATCTCTCTCTCTTTCAATGTAAAGAATCAAACCATTTTAATGATAATCATCATTCATGCTATTACGAAGTCTTGTTTTATAATTTTCATTACTGAGAAAGCTTTTTAAAATAAGAATCGCCACTTCGAGCCTTCTCTTCGCCGTTTCTATTTTGAGCTATACTTGAGCTATTACTTAACTCTAGTTAGGGGGGTTAATAAATATGTGTTGTACTTAGGATTCTAAAATACTAAGGATTTTAGGCTCATTATGTTAGGCAAAGTATTTTCCCATAATGAGGATTGAATCATTACTCGAAATAAATAGAGATTACAAAGGGCCTAACTAATGGGCCTTGGGCCACAATACAAGAGATACATGAATACTATCTACAATATATATATGTATACATTAACAGCCCCCCTCAGTTTGATCGGGAGGATCAACATGAACATTCAAACTGCGTCTAAAATCATGAAATAGCGTCGAGGAGAGGCCCTTTGTGAAGATATCTGCATATTGCGCTGATGAGGGCACATGAAGAACACGAACACGGCCAAGAGCAACCTGATCACGAACGAAATGTATGTCAATTTCAATATGTTTCGTGCGTTGGTGCTGAACTGGATTGTTGGCCATGTAAACTGCACTGACATTATCACAATACACAATAGTAGCTTTTGGAACCGGAGTGTGTAATTCACGCAAGAGATTGCGTAACCAGCAGGATTCGACAACCGCATTGGCCACACCTCTATATTCTGCTTCAACGCTGGACCGTGAAATGGTGTATTGCCGTTTTGAGGACCACGATAAGATGTTATCTCCTAAAAATACACAATACCCTGACGTAGACCGTCTAGTAACAGGGCATCCCCCCAATCTGCATCAGAGTAAGCAGTAAGATCAGCCGTTGAGGAGGGGTAAATGTGTAATCCTGCATCCAATGTGCCCTTGAGATAGCGAAGTATGCGCTTTAACGCTGAGAAATGTTGCTCACGAGGATCATGCATAAATAAGCAAATCTGTTGAACAGCGAAAGCCAGATCAGGTCTTGTGAATGTAAGGTAATGTAGAGCACCCGCTAAGCTGCGATACAAGGTGGGGTCTGCAACAGGCGGGCCTGATGCATCAAGTTTAATTTGGGCCTCTGCTGGTGTGCGGGATGGTTTACAGTTAGACATGTGAGCACGGTCCAAGATTTCTGTGGCGTATTTCCGTTGGGATAAGAAGACGCCAGATGAAGTGCGGTTGACAGCAATCCCAAGGAAGTAATTTAACGGCCCAAGGTCTGACATAGAGAATCCCCTGCACAATAAAGAAATAATCTTCTGCAATAGGTGGTCAGAGGAAGCAGTATGTATAATGTCATCAACATATAAAAGCAAGTAAGCCATAGAAGTCCCGTGTCGGAACACAAACAGAGAAGTGTCCGATCGAGAGCGGTGAAATCCGATAGATGTAGCATATGAAGCAAATCGCTGAAACCATGCTCTCGGGGCCTGCTTCAAACCATAGAGGGATCTGCGTAGGTGACAAACATAGCCTGGTTTTAATGGATCCTGAAAGCCCGGTGGCTGATGCATGTACACGGTCTCCTGTAAATCTCCGTGTAAAAAGGCGTTTTTGACATCCAGCTGATGAATGGGCCATTTGCGGGAAACTACAAGGCTTAGAACCGTGCGTATAGTAGCTGGTTTAACCACGGGGCTAAAAGTCTCGTGACAGTCAATGCCAGGTCGTTGGCTTTTGCCATTAGCGACAAGTCGGGCCTTGTATCGCTCAAGAGACCCGTCCGATTTAAATTTTTTCTTAAACAACCACTTCGAACGAACTATATTAACTCCAGAAGGGCGGGGAACAAGTTCCCAAGTTCCGTTACTAAGAAGAGCCGAAAACTCATCCTGCATGGCCTGTCGCCAGTTCGGGTCCTGTAGTGCCTGTAGATGTGAGCGGGGCATTGGAGATTCCGTATGGGTGAGAAGGTTTAAACGAGAAATGGGTTTGTGAATGCCAGCACGGGCGCGGGTTATCATGGGATGCGTTGGGGTTTGGTTAGGATGAGTGGCGGGTGGAGGTGGGTTGTCGGTTTGGTTGTTTGTTGTTGGTGGGTTTTCGGGTTGGGGTGTCGGGTTCACGGGTTGGTTGTTTGGTGGGGTTGGGGCGTCGGGGGAGGTGGTTGGGGTAGGAGTGGATAAAAAACGACGAGAAAGGGAGGACGGGGTGTCATCGATATCAAGAAAGTGGTAGGATGGAGAGTGGGTAGGTGTCATAGAACCGAATGGGAAAATGGACTCATCGAACACCACATGGCGCGAGATGAGGATTTTATGGGTTGAGAGGTCAAGGCAGGGGAAACCACGGTGATGAGAAGGGTACCCAAGAAAGATACATGGAGTGGTGCGAGGTGCAAGTTTATGAGGAGGGAAAAGATAGGGGTAACAAAGACACCCAAAAACTCGTAGATGAGAGTATGTGGGGTGTTGTTGGAAGAGGCGGAAGTGTGGGGTGTCGTTTTGGATAGCGGTGGAGGGTAAGATGTTAAGGATGTGGCAAGCCATGTGAAGGGCCTCCACCCAAAAAGTGGGAGGCATATGTGCATGAAAAAGAAGGGTGCGAATTATATTGTTTATGGACCGAATCATGCGTTCCGACTTCCCGTTTTGTTGGGAGGTTTTGGGGCATGAGAAACGAACATTAATTCCATGCATGGCAAAGAAAGAATGGAGTGTGGAATTATCAAATTCCCCACCATGATCACATTGAAAATTTTTAATATCACATCCGAATTGAGTTTTAACATTATTACGAAAATGGGTGAATTTAGAGAATGCATCGGATTTTCTACGAAGGGGATAAACCCATAAAAAATGAGAAAAGTGATCAAGGAAAATAATATAATAGCGTAAACCACTAGAACTTGCAATAGGCGATGTCCATAAGTCAGAATGCACAAGTTCAAAGGGAAAATGAACAACTGTATTAGAAATATTAAATCGTAAACGAATATTTTTGCCTAGCTGACAAGAGTTGCATAAACTAATGTTTTTATGCTTATTACAAGAAATGAAATTATTAGAAACTAAATGACGAAAGACGGCATCACTTGGGTGACCGAGACGTTGATGCCATAGAGGTTGACTGGAAGCGGTGAGAGCAAAGGTAGAATTGGTGGTGATAGGATAGAGATCGCCCGTGCTGTCACATCGAAGAAGAGTTTGACGAGTCCGGTAATCCTTCACAGAGAAACCAAATTCATCAAATTCAATAGAGCATTTATTCTGTTTAGTAAATTGACGCACAGAGATAAGGTTTTTGATAATATTAGGAGTAATCAGAACATTGTGAAGGTGAAGAGGGCGATAAGGGTTAGGAATCTCAGTATGCCCCGCAGAAACTACAGGAATTGCAGAACCATTACCAACTAAGACCGAGGATGGTCGGCAATTATTAGTAAAAGAATTGAGAATACCTGAGTCCGCGTGGAGATGAGAGGAAGCACCCGTATCCATATACCAGTCAGCGTCTCCTGGGTCATTAAGAGACATGGTGTTAAATGCCTCTGGAAGGGATGTAGCCTCAGCATCGGAAAACCATTGCCACGGAGGGGGGACCGTCGACTGGTCTGTGGCGGTGGTGGCATAGGCCTGTGGAGTGCCAAGAATGCCGTTGGTGGGCTGTTGGCGACGAGGAGGCTGTTGGCGGAGCTGCGACGGTTGAGGCGGTCGAATCAAAGCTTGGAGCCAAGGCGGCGGTTGAGTCCACCATTGCGGTGGTGCTTGTGGCTGGTCACGAGGAGGTTGTGACCGTTGAGGGCCAGAAGCGGAGTGCTGATCACGAGATGGATGGCGGCGGCGGGGATTGGCGGAACCCTGACGCCGGCGATCCGTGTATAGGGATGTTGGGGCGGAGCTGTGATCGTGATGATCGGCAGCGGGAACCCGGTTGCGAGACAGACGCTGTTCTTCAAGAATAAGCATAGACCGGGCTTGAAGAAACGACGGGAGTGGATTCTGATTGCGAATAAGAGTGGCCACATGGTCATATTTATCATTCAAACCATTAATCATGTAGAAAACCAGGTTCTTTTCCGGCACGGTGTTATCAATGTTATCAAGAAGATCAGCAAGGGATTTGATATGCTTACAATACTCGGTGATAGAACGATCCCCGATTGTGATATTCCGAAGTTCACTGTCAATTTGTATTGCACGGGCATCCTTATTGTCCCGGAAAAGAGACTCAAGATGCAACCAAACATCACGTGTCGTAACATTCTTTTTCAGAATCATAGTAAGAAGAGATTTCGATATCGTACCATAGATCCAAAGCTTGACAATAGAGTCAAGTTTAGACCATTCCCGATCGCCAGGTTGAGCAACAGCAGTCCCGTCGATATGATGAAAAACACCGAACCCAATACAGTGGGTTTGAAACAGCTCACGCCAGGCATCATAATTTAACTCATCAAGTTCAAGAATGAGGGGAATATAGGCCTTGATGTTAGTAATGTCGTATGGTTTTTCCGTGGGTGGGTGATGGGCAGCCATGGTTGACAAGAAGGTAAGAAAGATGAAGGAGAAGCACCGAACAGCCGGTCGAAGATGACACCGGCGACGGCGAGGAGAAGAGGAGAGGGGGAGTGGCCGGCCCTAGAAAAAATCGATGGTGATCAGATTTGCTCTGATACCATGTTAGGCAAAGTATTTTCTCATAATGAGGATTGAATCATTACTCGAAATAAATAGAGATTACAAATGGCCTAACTAATGGGCCTTGGGCCACAATACAAGAGATACATGAATACTATCTACAATATATATACATATACATTAACACATTAAAGGGGGGCTAGCACCCTTCACCCCCTCCCTTGTCTCCGCCTCTTCTTTTAAACGTACACATTAGATTAGATGACCTAATATTTGAGTAACTCGTAAAACACAAGATGCTAGATATTTGAAGCTTAAGGATTTTTAAAACTTATTGATTCTAGGATTTTTAAAACTTGATGATTCTAGGATTTCTAGCGACCATTTGAAAGGTAGATCACTTCTGGATGTCAACACATGAATCTTTTAGTGATTTAAAGTCAAAAGGTTGGAGCTTTGGAGGTGTTCGCCGATTTTAAGAGGTAAAGATCAAACTTGTTTACCCTTTTGGGCTTTAAGTTCTTAAGGACATAAGATCTTTATCTCCAAGGTCCCGTTTGTTTCGCAAGGTTCAAAGGAATGAAATGAAATTGAAATCAAATTACGTATTATATTGTGTTTGGTAAAACTTGTTTTTGAATGAAATCTCGTTATTTGGAATGTTATATTCCTTCATGTAATGGAAAATCCATTCGTGTGAATAAAACGTAAATCAATATCATTCATTTGAGTTTTGCGAAACAAACGGGACCTAAGGGTTTTTGTTTATGTCCTTTTGTGTTCTAGTTGATTAGGGTTTGTGATTTGGATGTGTTCTTTTTTATTTTACAAAGTGAAGATGTTGTCTAGAGATGGAAGTGGTGACGGGTGTTGATAGTGGTGTCTGGAAAGATGGCAATGGAAGGTTAAGAGGCTGACTAAATTAATTAGTTCGACAGAGCTAATTAAATAATTGTTTAACAATTAATATCACTTAAAAATTAAATACAATTATTTGAAAATAAATAAATGGGTTTAGCGTACCCAAGACAAAATCCGTAATATTAAATAATCCTCGATCATAAACCAAAATTTAGTTAACTCTGAATTTAAACTCATAAGCATTTTAAGAAACGCTTTAATAACGTGTCGCTAAAGCAAAAGCATGTTGCTTAAATGTACAGAAAAATATTCAATATAGTCTATAATTAATTTATAGTCCTAAGGGACTAATTTTAACCTTTGGATCAATGGTCTAGATTGCAATTTAAAATTTTGGACGGAGTGTCATTTTCGTAATTTACATGAAATGCTTTTACAAATCACATGTGATTGTATTCTGAATCACCTGTGTAGCTTTTTGAACTTTCAGAGTAATTCTTGCATCATCTCTATGGAGCATTTTCATTTTTCATGATCATTTAGATTTTAGATCAAGTGTAGCTTTTATTAGATTTATTTTCCTGATCGAGCTTATTATTTCAATAGTAACTTGAGACGAAACCGTTTGCCTTGAACTATTCACACTTATAAACACAACCATGATAAATTAGTAGGGACAAAACTTTGTAATAGCTCCCGCTGCTCATACTTTAATTAAGCTTTTTAGGATAAATAGTATTTGACTTCATTTTCAAATTAACAAAAGAAGACACAATACTTCTTAAGTTTTAGGCATCTTATCTTATACATGATAAATTGACAAAACGTTTAATTTCGCATCGCCTTTCGATATACACATTTCGTAATAAGAAACTTCTAATTGCCTATTCAAAAGAGCTTATTTCACTCACAAAGACAAACTATTAAAAACTTGTTTGAGTAAGGCACTAAGCGATAACAATCCACCTCAAATTAAACAATTCTTATTGGTATATCAAAAGTCAATTAGCAGATAAAGAGTTTAAAAAGCAAGGACACCCCTTAGCTAGATAGGTAATGCCACAAACTCTGTGACTACATTTATATATCAACTCATCTCAATGCAACATTTAAACATAAAAAACTTAGGTGGCTTGGTAAATGTTTTTGTAAGAAATTATTAACTTTCATTATAATTTGTTACCACAAATTTCATCTTTGGTCCCTGAACTTCGTTAACTGTGGTGATTGTATCATTGTTTTGTCTTTGTGCCTTTTAATTTATTTCAATATTAGTCCTCACCGTACACATACATATGCACATAATGGTCATTAACTAATTCTACTACAGTTTGTCTAAGCCTAAGGTCTATGGATGTAAAACCCCGAGTTTAGAAAATATAATTGAAGTGGATCATTAATTTATGAGTGTTGAGGATTGACCATTTAATACAAACTAGTAATAATATAAGAAGAGGGGACAAATCTTAATTAAAGTTACTAAATATAGCAAAACGTTAATGGATAAAAGACATTAGTACCCACATAACCTCACTTTCTATATAAAGTGCATTTTTCACCTTAAACACACACTAGTATGTGCTGGAACTTTAAGTATGTATTTTAGAGAGAGAGTAGAGAGGAAACTTTACTAATCTAAAGAGAGAAAGTGAGATTAAAGCAAGATTAAGCAAGATCAAAACTATTTTAAGTCATCAATCAAATATTAGAGTTCATTATCATCATCTAAAAGATCTGGACACATACACTTACTATGTGTTCTTGGTGAGAGAGAAAGCTAGAGAGAGAAAGTTCAAGAAATTGAAGTTTTGGAGGGGTTCTTGCTTTGCATGTTGATAGATTTGATCAAGTAGCTGATTTCAAGTGTTAATTCAAGCTAATCAAGTGTTAATCTTCTGGACCAAAGGTTAGAAACTCTCTTTTCTTGAGTTCTTACGTTTTTAGAGAAAGAAAGCTTGTTTAGAGCTTAAGATTAGTTAGTGTTGCATGCAATGTTTTACGGATGATTTAGTGATTCTATTGCTAGTAGAACATAGGTTAATCATTGCATGATGATAATTCAAGCTTAAATGAGGAATTTTGATGATTTTGGGTCGTTTTAGCAAACTGTTTTTGGACTGCCTTACACGTTGCAACGCGACCGTGTCTCCGGTAAGCAGTTTTGTTATTTTTTCTGTGATGATGTTTGGGTTGTAAATATAGGTTGAAACACGGATAAAAGACATCAGTGAAACATAGTTACACACATGTTGGACCTTACGTGAGTAACTCAGACTAGTACTTGTGGATATCAATCAAATGGTTTATGCGAAGATTGTCCCTTAATGGGAATTATAAATCTTTATGTGGTTAATTCGTCCAAATATTGTGTAAACATCTATGAATATTTTTGTAAAAGCAAATAAAGGGATGGAAGTAAGATTTAGTAATATCTATAATAATTAGATAAATGGTGAAAACTATATAATTAGTAGATAGCTATGGAGAGTAAAGTTATATCTATTATGGGAAATAAATGGTTGGAAATGTATGTATAAACATACATATCTAAATAAAAACATGTGTTAAGTATTATGTAAATGGAAGGATTGAAGGGTTATTTGAATAATGATGTCAAGACGAATAATAACTAGAGATAACTTTATTATTCAATGTAAAATGAAAAGAAAACGATTTATTTAAGGATGGAATAACAAACTCCTAAAACGATGAATATATTAATAATTGTGAGTTAAATATGTCTATGTACTCATAAGTTACAAGGAATAAAGGGAATGAATCGTACTAAATATTCGTGAAGTCGATTATTAAAATTAAACATTAAACAAATGAATGATAGTGTTAGTTTATACTAATGAGTTCATGTTGTTAATAAAGATGTTATCACTGTAGTTGCGTTTACCGAAGACTGTGTGCTTTCTTGAGGGCTTGTGTGATATGTTAAAAGTTCTGATTAATAAAATGTGGATATAACTGTCTCCTTGTAAGTGATCAATTGGCCTGGGTAACATACATTATAACTAGAATGTGTTCTTGTATGTGAGTATTAGGCCTAGTGTAACACCGGAAAACCCAAGCCATTTTTTTTAAAACGCTGCGGAAGCTAAATTAAACAAACCAAACATTTACAAATTTACAACCATCTGTTCTTAAACAAACAATAACAATTGTCTTGGTGTTACTAAAACACACTGGCTCGTTTCACTTTTAACAAAATACATATCAGAGCGGGGTCAACTTCTCCTTCTTCAAAACCAACAAACACAAACCTGCAAAAAGCAACAACTGAGGGGAATTAGCACAAAGCTAAGTGAGTAGAGGCTAAGCACAAACGCAAACATCAACAGTCAATATCAAAGCATGTAATCACATATCCAAGAAGACCGGCGGTTCGGCGCAGAAC
>JAUEJL010091977.1:0-14118 GCA_032274825.1 Drosophyllum lusitanicum
CCTAAACAAGTCTAAACTAGCTTAGTAGACGTAGATATGCCAAATAACAATTCCCGACCAAAGATTATCGCGTCATATGCTTAGAAACTTCATAAAAACGTACATACTCGACATGCATGCAGCTCGTATATCTTTATAATCGAAATAGAAGCGTAATGTTAGAGAAATATACCTCTCGGGTTCATCCACGCGAAGCCTCGGCCGAAACTACGCCCGTAGCGGTGTTTTCCGATCTCCCGGAACTACTAATACGCTTACACACGAAACCCGACACTTCTACACGATCACAACACTCGTTTCTCTCGAAAAACTGACAGATTAACGGCTCTTGATGAGAGGGTTGTGTCAAAAACGGATGGTCTCATCTTCATTATATAGTTGCAGAAATTGCAGGAACGCGTCGCGTCGCGACCATGAACGCGTCGCGTCGCTGCTTTTCCAGACGCACTACGCTGACACAATTCATTCTGCTCGACGCACTTCCCCGACACACTTTATGCTGTCTGACGCTCGTGTCGCGAACTCCAACTCGTCGCATCGCGTCAAATACAGAAATTTGAACTTTTCTTTTATTTTCCAACTTTTAATATTTTACGCGTATCTTTGAAGTAAAAACATTCTTAATATATTCAAAGAATATATTTCTATTACTTGTCTAATAAATCTAACACTGTAGCATAATTTTCGGGTCGTTACACATAAATGCTCATTAATAGGCGAATTTTTGTCTTTTATATATTTTCCCAACCGTGAATAACTGAATTGTGTTCAGGTGGGCTGTCATTAAAGAGCGAGACTTGATTTTGCCACAATACCCTCGTAATACATCATTACTGATTCATTAATGAGCTGTCATTTTTTTGGCAATTGATTTATTTTAATTGAGGGTCAAGATTGGTTCTTATGGTACTGGCAATAAAAATGGTCGCGAAGAGTTTTAAATAAAACCAAGATTATAACTTTAAAGCCCCGAAAATCTAGTCAAATCTCAAGACTTTAAATACAACTAATACATCTACAAAGAGTTATAGAATTACTTTGGAAGCTCATGTTAGATCCACTTGTGATGTTTGCCAACAAGCTCCTTCTAGTCGCAAACTCAAACTCCGAACAATCAAAACTTGAATGAGTGTGTTTGAGTGTGTGTGAGTGTTTAACACCTAAAACCAAAACACCCCTTTGTAAAAGACATCTGGTTCAGCTTTGGCTTCCTCGGTAGGGAGCTGGAAGGCGCGGTCGGTTCCCCGTGGAGCCTCTTTCTTCTTTTCATAATTCCAATTGGTGATACGGGGAGTGGCTGTAGGGAGCTGGAAGGCTCGGTTGCTTCCCTATGGAGCCTCTTTCTTCTTTTCATACTTCCTATTGGTGATACGGGGAGTGGCTGGTGCAAGTGCCCTGACATTCCCTCTGTTGAGTTTCAGTTTCAGGCAATTGGCTTTCTCATGTCTTGGTAGCAGCCAAAACATAGTCTTATTGTCGATCCGCACTTCTGGCTAGTATGGTCCTGTTGGCCGCGTTTGAAACATGTTGGCACCCAAGCACCACAAACCATAGCATGCTTTTTACTGCACTTCTAACATATCGGTAGCTCCCTTTTTCCTCCTTGCTTGAACCCAGGAAACTTACCCTTCTTAGATCCCACCTTGATATATTCAGCCTTTCTATTTCCTCGTCTCTCTACAGCTTGCTTTTCCAACTCTAGCTCCCGGGCCCTTGTAGCCCATCATCTAATCGAGAGTCTGGTATATCGTTGAGTCATTAAATTCCCGAATCCGTTTTCAAGACCCCATATACTAGAACATCTTCATTTTCTCGTTAGTGACGTACTCAGGACAAAAATGAGATTTTTCCAAAAACAAGGCATTCGGTTCATTTATCATTTCCGTTGTCTGCTTAATCGCGAGGAACTCGCTAGCGATTCTTTCCACCTCAACCTGAGGTGTAACGGTAAACAATTCCTTAAAATCTTCCAAAGTGTTTCCTATTTCTATTGAACCAGTAGCAACAACGAGTCCTCGGCCGTCCCCCGTAGTAAATTCACAGCAAAAAGGACCTTACCACCCATTGTGTAGTAACACTTGTGAAACGCACTTTTAACCCCCGCGAACCCATTGGGTGCTAGCCACCGGGCCAGGATTCCCTTAAAAAACGGGTGCATTGTAGGTAGAAAAGTCACGGTAGCTACACTCCCTAACCATTCCTTGGTTAGCCCCTAGGTTCTCGGGTTGGCGGTTAACCTCGCTAGCAGTCATAACACGGTTGACTTCCTCAAAAACCATTACTTTTATCTCCTCAATCATGTGTTGAAACATATTCGGTAGTATTTGCTCTAAGGTTTTCCCAATTGTAGCTATGAGCTTTTCATCATAAACCGGCTCTTGATGATTATCCTCGGTCTCGGCACTACCCACCGGTATTCTTGGTTGTTATCGGGGGTTAGTTTCAAGTGTGTGGCTAGCGGTATCCCCATCCTAGGGACTATCAATATTTTCCTCGATCAGTAAGTTTTGATTTCTCCTTATAGTCACTATTCTGGAAGTATAGATAAAGCACTAAAGTATTAGGTGGCTTTACCACACTCTCCTCGACATATAGTAGTTTGTATCCACTTATCACGTTCGTATGCCTTTCCAAAAATTCAAAGTGGCCCTATACACTCTAAGGCACTCCTATTTTATAGGCTTACTACATCGATCCTACACGTACATTTCACGTGGTTCACAAGATTTCCTATGATCCGTCAAGTTCCTACACATCCGATCTTGGCATTAACACTAGAAGTCCCGATTCATAAGATTAGGCCAAAAAAGGATGAACAATGAGTTATATTTATATTTGCTAAAATTTACCCGTAGCATCGCGACATTATCCCATTGTCGCGTTACAACACCTAAAGTATCCCAGGTCCGATCTGAGTGCTGGTTTCGGACTCTTTAATCCATAAACACACCTAAACTTGTCGTCAACTTCAAAACCTCATTTTATTACATTCCAAATTTTACATAATGAGAAAACTGATATTACATCATTCTTCCTAGAGGTTTTTGGGCAATCATTTATGAAGTGTGATAGATCTGAACACATGAAACAAGCCTTTGACTTGTTTCCACCTTTTGAATTTTCTTTTCTTTTCCCCTAAGGCTTGCCATCATTCTATATAATAATCCATTTAACAAACTTAATCTTTCTTCTAAAGAACTTTCCTAAATGTGTGACCGCCATGGCATACTCTTCATTCTCACTTCCACTTGTGAAAGTTTAATCATCATCATCATCATCACTTGAAATCTCCACTTGGAATGTAATGCCCTAAGAAATATATACGTTTAGTATATTCCGTCTGAAGAGCCTTAAGACTTGTAACAATATTATTAATTCTAGCATAACATTCATCTATCTTTTCATTTTCCAACATGTTAAAATGTTCATATTTTTGAACAAGCAATCCTATTTTACTATCCATTACTTGAGATTTTTCTTGTTGAATTGTTATTAGAGTTTTCCAAATCTCATTTGAGGGTTTACACATAGAAACTCTTTTATACTCTTTTGCTTCAAAAAATTTATCAATTTGTTTCTTATCATCCAAGGATAATTTATCATCATCACTGGGCTTAAAATCATCATTATATATAATAATCCATAAATCAAAATATTTTTTTCACGTAAGTTTCAAATCTTTATTTCCAATAACAAAACCTTTTATATTCAAGTAATGGTGTTCTAGCCATAGAACACAACTCTATATAGTTTTCATGAGTCATTGATCAAACAAAAAATTTGAAAAATAAGTTTTATTAAAACTTGAGCAATTGTAGAAACTAGAAGGGGGGGTCGAATAGTTTTTATGACTACTTTTAAAAACTAAAGCTTGTTTTTTATCTTTGAATCACACTTTATGAAAATGATATTGTTGTGGTCATATGGAAGCAAGGATATAGGTATAATATTAAAGTGCAATAATATAAAGAGGTAAGGGAAGGGAATTATGAAAACAAGATTTTAGTGTGTTCGGTTGAACTCCAACCTACAACAATTCCATGGCCTCCGCTATGAATTTCTTCACTATCACAACCACTCTTTTAGGCAGAAGATATCAATGTTCACAATGTATCATTCTTTTCACAAGGAAGTGATCACCTTAAGCGACAAGTTACTTTCTCCCAAGAAAGTAACCACCATAATTTCAAGTCACTTATTTTTACAAGGAAGTGATCACCTTGAGCAAAGTCCACTTCTAAGTTCTTCCCCAAGAACTTTTACGACAATGTTCTTTACTATGAACTTTTCACCCCAACAAGCAAATAAGTTTTTTTCAAAGAACTTTTCTCAACAAAATAATCTCACAACACCAACAAATGTGTATAGAATAATATATATTTCTCGCACAAATCAATAATCAAGAGATAAACGGATTCTAAAATGAAGCTCTCTCTCTCTATCTCTCTCTCTCTCTCTCTTTCTCTTGATCCCCTCTTGTTCTTGACTTGTTCTTGAATAATTGAACTTTTGATCTTTGATCTTTGAAAGAAACTGGTTCACGTAAGAAATGGACGTCTTCACGGTTCCAAGCTCTTAGTGAAGCCGCCAAAGAGGCGTAATCTCAGAGGATTTGAACCTGGAAGTGACCCGTAGGTGGAATCCCTCATCAGTAAAGTGGGAGTAGAATTCACGGTAGATTTGTGAATTCCTACAACTTGGTTTATATTGTGAATAAGTAAATTCAGACTCCCATCCATGAGATCCCGCAGGGTGGCCCCATTTCTCCTTACCAACCCCAATCGTAATCACACTTAGAATTTATATTTGAATGATTACTAAAGTGTGTATAAGTGGAGAGATTTTTATGTACATGAGAGAGGTTCAAATAGTAGCCCAAGTATGCTATTTATAGGATGAGAGAGAAGATTAGGCCGATGGAGGCTAAACAAAGCTATTCTTGACTTTTTGAAATATCCTATGTGTAGTCAAGACCTCTCAAATAACTGTTAACTTAAGTACAATACCCATCAAAATATTACCTCAATGTGTACTTTCAATATTGACATATGAGATGTAATTTGAATTTAAACCTGTTTAATCAATGTGTATTAACTTAGATATTTTTATTTTTCTCCTTTCAAGATAAACATGTGGTAGGAATTTAGCCAACATTCCGGTTTGTACTTTGAGGTTTTAGAATCTTTGTCCTTCTAGTACATAAAACCGGCTTTGATATATAAAACTATTAGTCAATTTATTTTATAAAGCAAGTTTGTCTAATGGTTAATACATAAAGATATTTCTCTCACATTATCTCATGCAAATCTTGTTTGTAAATTTGCCAACATTGTTTCATACACACAAGATTTGCCAACCATCAAGATTTACTTACTAGCATTTGAATTTCAAGTTAAATTTTCATTTTGTCACATGCCTAATAATTTGAATTTGAAAATTTCTATATGTTAAACTTGAAATTCATATGTATGGTTATGCTATCTTTTTGACTTCTTGCATACTTGCAGCATTTGAACACCTTAAAAATTTTATACTTTCGTGATAATGCAAATTTTATTCTAATAAGTTATTTTACTAAACTTATTACTTTTATATTAACTTGGATTTTTTAATATTATAATATTTATTCCAAATATTAAAATTGTATCATCAAAACATTATTATGAATAATAATTATATTTAATTTGAACTTTGATTGCACTAAAAAAAACTAATAATAATCATAGTAATAATAATCCTAATAAATTGATATAATAATAAATCAAAAATCAAAAGGGTTCCTGCTAAGCTAAGGGTATACAAGGTAACACCATATAAGTTTTTAGAAGTCCAATAATAGAAGTTAAGTTTGAAAGTCCAGTATAAATAATAGTAAAACGTAACAAGTTACATACATTTTGATTAACTAAACCAATACACACTAAGAGTTATACTAAAGATAGAAACACCAATCACAAATTCACAACTCTATTTAAATAACTGCACTCTATTATAACTCAGGATAGAACTCGATCTCCCCTTTATGCCCGGCTTTAAAACTATCTTTGTTTGATAGTCCTAAAAACCGGGTTCAATTAGGCCCCATAAACTTTAAAGTTGTGATTTGTGGATGCAAAATGATACTTTATGTCTAATTGCATTCGTATTTTGTTTTTTGTTTTTTTTTGCCATTGGAAGCACGTAATAAAGCGTATAATTATGTAAATTTACCTTCTTTTTCTCTGTGAATTTAAAAACCGAATGCGATATAAAGGCCGGTCTATATCTGTATCACTATCATGGCTGGCTTAAGTAATCCTTGTCTAAATTGATTGGAAAAAGACTTATTGTGTAAAAAATATAATTTCAATTCATCCGTTTGTGATCATAAGATTCCTTTAAATCAAAATATTTGACAGTATAGAATTTAATAATATCAAAGACGGACTTATTGTGACATTCCACCCACCCTCAATAAACCCTATTCCTACTTGTACAAACAATAACTAGATTTATACCCGTATGATATATAAGTTGGTTTAAAAAATAATTAATATTAAACATTATATAATACTTTAGAATGATAAAACGAAAAATTTGATTAAATAACTGTAAATATGATATTTGTAGATTAGAGTTGGGCAAATACGATGTTTTAGGGTTTAAGAAACGTATATATGAAATTATTTTTAATAGTTTTAATTTAAATTAAATTCAAAATTGAATCCAAATTTGATCGAGAAAAGTCAAATTGGATTTTTATTTTTATCAAAATAGATTGTTAAGATTTGATACTTAAAATTTTTTATTTAAATCCAGTGGATAGTATTATCTAATATATTTTATTAAATTTATTCTTTTATTTATATTAGAAGATAGAATATTTTTGACATATACGATGTAGTGGTTAATTGGTACTTATCTAAACAAAATAAATTAAAGGTTAATGTATTTGTCGATAACGAATAGAAAAGTTTTATTAAAGTGCTGTTTATTATAAATTATTTATAACTCATTGATAAGATTGACGTTATTTTATATATTAATATTAAAATAATAGTTGAAAATTTGTTATAAAGTTAAAATTGAGTTAATTTTGACTATTTAAAGTCAAAATTGAGTTTTAATTTAGATCAAAATAAACGGTTTGGATTGTATGTTAGTCTTTTCTTTATATTAAAGATAAAGATAAGATTAAAGATATTAAAATATGATTTACAAATTAACGTTGGTTTCCTAGTTAAGATACCCCATTTAATTATTCCCATGTTTCTTATTTTAATCCAAAAAGAAAAAGAATCAAGAATTAAGAAATTCAGTTGCGTGACATGTTTGAAGCGTGTAGAGTGAGAGTTTTTTTTTTAGTATCGTTTAGATGCGAGCCATCATTCGGAAAACCCTCATTTTACTTTATCTCAGTGAAGTGCACTCTTCATAAAAATATTGTAGTCAACATTTAGAAATTTCAAATTCGATACACTTACTCGAGCCACGTTACAACCTTGAAAAGTCCTCTAGATATTTGCATCTGTTCTTGGTTATGGGTTTTGACTTTATGTGTGATGAAGCTTATACTTAGTATACTTCAACTCAGCACTTATGCACTTAAACACTTACCTAATTTAAATATACTTAAGGGGGATGGATTGGAGTGCATGTTAATTAGATTGATATTAGGTTTGGTAATTTCTAGTCCTTTGCATGCTTGGTATCCATTCTTGAGGCTTTACATTAGGTTAATGGAAGATAGATTAGAGTCTTGATAGATTTATGTATCTTGTTATGTCTTTTTATGGTTGAGAGGTTCTCATAAAGTTTGGTTTGTTCAAACTACCATTTTGTAGTACGTAATCATTTTCGCGTATTTCCACCTTACAATCGAAATCTACATCTATTGGACTAAACAATTACTTTGTTTGAGTATGAAAGTGTACCGTGACCCGGATCGATACTTGGCTAAAGTTTAGTCTATACTACACGCGACGGGTGAACTGCCCTACGTGTATCGTGTGGTTAATTAATTACCATTTTACAAAGTTAAAACAAAGCATGTGCATGATCTAAGCTTTCATTGCCAGGAACCCACTGATCATGATCGATTCTTTGAATTGCTCTCAGGTCATCGTCTCAAGAATTTTCTCCTCTCTTTGTTTGAATTTTGATTGCACTAACAAACAATAATAATAATAATCCTAATAAATTGATATAATAATAAACCAAAAATCAAAATGGTTCCTACTAATTAAGGGTATATAAGGTAATACAATATAAGTTTCTAGAACTCCAATACATTAGAAGTTAAGTTTGAAAGTCTAGTATAAATAATAACAAAACGTAACAAATTGAATACACCTAAATGAACTAAACCAACACACACAAAGAGTTATGCTAAAGATAGAAACATCAATCACAACTCTATTTAAATAACCGCACTCTATCATAACTCATGATATAACTCGATCTCCCCTTTACGCCCGGCTTTAAAACCGGCTCAGTTTGATAGTCCTAAAAAATGGGTTCAGTTAGGCCCCATAAACTTTAAAGTTGTGATTTGTGAATGCAAACTGATACTTTATTTCTAATTGCATTCGTATTTTGTTTTTTTGTCATTGGAAGCGCCTAATGTAACGTATAATTCTGTAAATTTAACTTCATTTTCTCCGTAATTTAATAACTGAATACGACATAAAGGTTTATATACTAATTTCTATGATGGCTTAACTAATCTTTGACTTGATTGGTTGGAACAAGATTATATTATTGTATAGAAATTATATTTTCCTCCAAATCAAAATAAATTAAGACCAAATGGAATTTAATATTAATAGGAAAGACGACTTATTCCACCTCACCTAAACCCAAGTCTTATTATTAGTAATGGTTAATCCACCTAACTTTTAGATGAAAAGTTATCATCTTCTTCAATTACTTAAGTTTTCGAAAAACTTGTTTATGTAAATATCAACGTTATTGAAATAGTCAACAACACTTTATATACAATAATTGCATTAGGAAAATAATTGACTTGTTTAAGATTTTTTAACCAATCATTAGGTTTAATAGTTTTACGGTTAAAATGTGTGAAGCAGCTTTAACTCCATATAAAATTCATTTGCATTAAGATTTAATTGTCCATCATATTTAAATACAGCCTTAACACGATTTACCATCAAATCCCTAATATCTATTTTTAGCGCTTATAGAATAATTATTTTAAATATTAGCTTCTTAGTATTTCTACTTTATTAAGTGGACTTTGAAAAATTATAATATTATGTCTTTATATAATATATATATATAAATGTTTGGGCCATCTGAAACGTGAGCCCTGTACACTCACAACTCTTTCACTCCCTCAAATATACCCCTAACCGCACTCCATTATAACTCAGAATAGAACCCGTTCTCCCCTTTATGCCCGGCTTTAAAACTGACCGGTTTGATAGTCCTAAAAACCGGGTTCAGTTAGGCCTCATAAACTTTAAAGTTGTGATTTGTGAATGCAAAATGATACTTTATTTTTAATTGCATTCGTATTTTTTTTTTTGCCATTGGAAGCACCTAATTAATGTATTATTCTGTAAATTTACCTTCTTTTTCTCTTTGAATTTAAAAACCGAATGCGACATAAATGCCGGTCTATATATGTATCACTATCATGGCTGGCTTAACTTATTGTGTAGAAAATATAATTTTAATACGTGCGTTTGTGATCATAAGATTCCTTCAAATCAAAATGTATGACCGAATATAATTTAATAACATCAAATTAACGTTGTTCAGAATATAAATTCCATAAATGATTTACACATTAACGTTGGTTTCCTAGTTAAGGTTTTCTTGGTAGCTGTTTTATGTTTTATGTTTAAGTTGAAAACTTGACACTGCGGGGACTTTCAACTTTGTTAAATGTTTTCGCTATGGAATTAAAATCAAATTTTTACGAAGGTCCAGCTTGTTTCGTAGAATTTGAAGGAATAAAATGAAATTAAAATCAAATTTTATGTTGTATTGTGTTTATTAAACAAAATAAAAGAGAGTTTAATTCTATTCAATGAATTGGGAATCTCTAATCACCAGATTAAATACAGATTATTTATTTGTATAATTAAACAATCGCTAATCAATTAGTGGAGGATAAAATGTGGGACCCATCACAAACGTGTGGTCTCCACCACTACATCCACCTTACATACTTCTCCTCCTTCTCGATCAGTTTGACCAGATACAAAGAACAACTACTCCTGAGAGTTTATTATTAAAGGTTGTATAATACAGATTCTCATTTAGGAAGAAGAAGAAGGAAAGCTCAAAACACTGCAGGTTTTACTAAGAGAAAAAGATCAGCTAAAAGCAGGTACTCTATTTTACTTTCACTTGTTCTTTTTGGGTTTTGACTTCTGCTTCGGTCAATGATTCAATACATTGCCTTTTTACTTTTAGGTGAAGAAATGATATTCATCAGTTTAATAGATTCAGTTTTAGAGTTCTGATTGGCTTCTTGTGTTCTTTTTTTAGCATTCTTGTTATCTATTCATCTGTGTGTGTAATTTATGTTAATAATAATATTAATAATAATAATAATAATAATAATAATAAACTTTAATATAAAAAGATGATTTCTATGAACATTCAAAGTAAATTTAATCGAGAGTTAATCTTTTAAATGATCCTTTAACTATTTAAGTTTATTTTTAAAAGTGGTATGGATAGTGATAGCTCAGGTCGAACTTGTCTTTGGTGTAAGGTAATCACGATGAATAGTCACAGACTTCGAAAAAATTTGTTGGAACAACCAAAACTTTTTTGATCCATAGTGTATTGCACATACCATTTATGGGGGCTAACGCCTGCCCAGTGGCGGAAGGTCAAAGAAGTTGGTGACCAATTTGGTTGTGAGTTTAGTCCTTTCTTATTATATATATGTGATTATGTGAAAGAGTTGACTAATTGATATGAGACGATATATTTGAGTAAGCGGAACACCTTATGAAAAAAACTAATCGAATACTTAACCTGCCATCCTATAAATGTACTTTTCTTCATTAAGTTCTATAACTAGGAAAAAAGGAAAGAGCGTATTGTTTATGTGTGTGTGTGTTTTATCATGTTAGGAAAGATAAGAAAAATTAACATGTTAACAATTGTATACCCTTTTTTTGTGTAAATAGATATAAATAAATTTCTTTTTATAATTATAAAAAATAATGAAAACTGTGAAATCTTCCTTTTTTAAAAGTTAGAGAAGTTTTTTTTTTTTTTTTAAAAGAAAATCTGAAATTACCCCATTTTTGTTTAACTCTTTTGCTCCTTAAAAGAGAACTCACTATCGTAATATCTCTACAATATAAAACATTTAAATCATTTTTTAAGATTAAATTTTAAGTTAATTAAGAAATCCAAATTTAATCAAGCAAAATAAAAATAAAAATGATGATATCATATTTCAATCTTACGTGTTTAATTAATTTTAAATTTATATAAAATCCACATATTATTCATAATCACACTCTTCTCATTTTAAGTTGGTTCAAAAACGAGATATTAAATTGAAATCTTATAGAATAAATATATTGTGTATCTGTCTCATCACGCAGGTAAAATACTAGATTCTTACAATTTTTAAAACAAAAGGATTTTATCCTTGTTTAGGCTCCTCTAAGGACGCCGAACCTTTGGCAACCCGTGACCCTTTTTCATAGCAATCCTGCTCCATCCCTTAATTAATTCCGGAGTTTTGAACTCTTTTGACCTCTCATATAAGGGGCAAAAGTACTAAGAGTAGGACATTAAGGTAAATGGTTTAGTTTCTTATAATTCCTTCTCTTTATACTTTTTAGTATCAAATTTTCTTTTGATCAACAATATTCTTTATTAACAATCAAACAAAAACCAATTACTGAATTACATTCTACAAAGAAATCTTTCTGTATTTGAGAGAAACAGAAGAGACAGATCCCTTTAAAACGTGTCAGGTCCTTAGAAATCATATATGATGGTGCATGGAAACCATAAATCGCCGGATCCCAATTGCATCAAGTATCAATGTATTGAAGCAAATCATATAATGATTATGAACTTAGTGCAATAGTAATTGAGAGAATACACCAACAACACACACAATATTTGAATAATTGAAATGCTTAATTGATTTAGGGCAAATACAAAGGTTATATACTCAAATGGTATTTACATATACTACCCTATACTTTTAGGAAATACAACTAGAAGCAAAACATAAACTAGAATGGTAAATGGACAGAACTTGGATCTAACATATCCTAACCAAGTCGTATCGTGTGAGAGCTCTATATGGCGCCTACCTACATCCCACATTCGGATTCGACATCCATTGTGCCCAATGTAATTTCAATTTCAAACTTCTACTGATGATCCACATGAATATTTGGCATTGAAGCTCACGCTAATTCTAGTACGTTTTAATGCTATTCGGATGTTTCTGAATGAGATAAAGAAACGCCTAAACTTTCAGTTGCTACCTTTCCTTTGTTTCTTCAACTCTCTCCCCCTCACTTCCGTCCTCCAGCTCCACGAACACCCCCATTAACTGTTCTCCCACTTTCACCTCCGTTAGTCTCTTTCAGACATTTTTGTTACTTTCCAATAAAAAGAATCTATTAAATTTTTTCTGTCAAGGTAATGTTGCTTAGCCATGTTTCTTTCCAAAATTCTATAGTAATCCGGTCCGTGGACTTCTTTCCAAACAAGTCTCTAAAGTTGATTCCCAAAATTTCTAGGTACACTCCTATGTTGACAATGTTACACCAAGTTGTTTTTCGTCCTCTAAGACTCTCAGTTCCCCACGCCCTGAGTCCCTGAATGATCTTTTTCCATGGTACGTAGCCCTTCTCTAGAAACCAACATTCACCACCACTTCTCTAATAGCCCCAAATTTGCCCCGAAAGAGACCAAAGTTCACCACCCCCCCCCCCCCAAAATAAATTTTAACTTTTTAAGACCTTTTCCCAACTCACCCAAAGCACTTTTTGCTTCTGCGAACCCTCCTCAGCTTCCAACTTTCCACTCTTCCCATATTTGCGCCAATAGGTCATCCGAGATATGTTATCGGGAGTTCCTTACCACATCCTACTAGAAATAGCCTTTGGCCTAGCGGTATCAAGGAGTGGGTTAAGATATTTCTCTATGAGGTTGAGGGTTTATGTCCCGTTGTGGATATAGGTAAAGATTAGGTGGGTGTGTGCTTGCCGTTCAAAGAAACAACCCCATCCTAGTTGCGTAACCCACTATTCGACCATATCTTTATTAATCCCAATTCCCATTATCTTACTTTTTTTCATATTTATCTTTACACAGGTCACCATTTCAAAACATAATAAAATGCTCACCAGATTTTTAACATTCAACAAACACCATTTACCAAAGAAAATAACATCGTCTACATAATGTAAGTGGGAATGTGGGATATTATTATCTTACATTCTTCCTCTATTTCCACTCCTTTGAACTTATCTCTTTATTGTGCCTCTTTCGTTATTATATTTAAGCCTTCTTTTGCCAGCAAAAAGAGGAAGGGAGATAACGGATCTCCATGTCTCAAGCCCCTCGTCATAGTGTAATCATCCGTTGGTTAGTCGTTAACCAAAAGCGAGCCCCTCGTCTTCGTATTATTCACCAAAAACCAAGCACACACTATCATATGTTTTTTTTGAAGTCCACTTTAAGAATCAAGCTGCTTGACTTTTGTTAGAAATTGTAAGTTAAACTTTTAGAGGGTTTAATATGTAAATTAAAGTTTAGGACGTGTTATGTAATTAGGCAAAAGATTGTGGTTCATATTGCAAGCGGGGTTGTGTAGGTTAGTGGTGTCCTTTGTAAATTATATATATATGTGTATGATGTAAAAGTGTCTCATTATTTATTTATATTTAAAAACATACATAAATTTTTCCTTTTCATTTTTCTTTTATTTATTTTATTATTCTATTTCAAAATATTATGAGTTTAGTTCTCAGCTTTTCTAATTTATTTCGCTAACAAACGATAATCACTCTTTCTTATAAACAATAAGTATCTCAATAATAGTTTTACGTCATTGTTAATTATATTATATAGTCTTTAACTTAATTATAAATTATAGATTAAGATAAGATAAATAAA